>JAUMHP010000015.1:50863-78217 GCA_032361065.1 Enteromius trimaculatus | reverse complement strand
GATTGTTTCTCACAGTTCTTGTGATCTTGTGAGATCATGCATGGAGCCTCAGATCGAGGAAGATTATCAGTGGTCTTGTATGTCTTCCATCTTCTAATAATTGCTCCCACGGTTGATTTCTTCACACCAAGCTGCTTACCTCTTGCGGATTCAGTCTTCAGCCCGGTGCAGGTCTACGATCTTGTTTCTGGTGTCCTTTGACAGCTCTTTGGTCTTGGCTATAGTGGAGTTTGGAGTGTGAGTGTTTGAGGTTGTGGACAGGTGTCTGATAACGATTTCAAACAGATGCTGTTAATACAGATAACGAGTGGAGGACAGAGGAGCCTCTTCAAGGAGAAGTTACAGGGTTGTTTGGCTGCCTTACATATTACTTTCACTGTTAAACATTTTGTGTTTAGAATTTGTCTGTTACAGTAAACCCCGCCCTCTTTGATTTGATTGAGAAGTGTGGCAGACTAAAATGTGGTTATTAACAATCCCGTGATACCAAATATATCACTGCGTAATGGAGTGCAGCAGAGCGGCGTCGAGACAATCCAATAACGTAGGGGCTGACGCAATGTCTGTGGTAGTAATGGGTGGCCTGTAGAGATTAGTGCAGTAAATTTAATGGACCAGAATGGTTTACATGATTGATGGAGCAAGTGTGATCCGCAGCAGATTTAAGTTATTTGTGGTGTAACATCAGTACAGAAATCGAGTGAGATGTGCTGCTTTCCAAGCGATCTGTATATGGCTCATCCATTCAGAGTTTAAGCAGACCGAGCTATTCTTTTTATTGTGTTATTTTTATATATATTTTTTAACCCAAGATAACATTAACTATTCCTTAGTGATGAATAGTGCAATCTGAAACTCATATGTGTTCAGCAGAATGCTGCCACAGATTCAAAAAACAACCTGACCACCCTGAGCTGAGATAAACATGCATATAACCGAAATTATATGTGGGCCATGAGACAAAGAGATGAACATGATTTTTAAACCAGTACAATACCGGAAAAAATCCCAGTATATAAGAGTAGTCGCTCATATACACATACATGCGCACTACTCAAGCAAGTTAATAAAGAAATAAAAAGTCTAGCAGCCAACATTATATTTTCTTGAAATGGACCCATTTGACATATATGCTGTCACTTGTGATTGATCATTCTCATAGTAAGAGTTTGGCACTGCTTTCTGCTTTCGTATAATATTTAATAGCAATAGTATGCACAGCGCTGGGTCGATTAATTACAGTTTGTAGTCTCTAACTGATTACTGATGATGAAAACTGCTGTAGTTTGTGTTTTAGGTTACTCATTTCTTTTTTTTTGTTTGTTTTAAACTTCCTATTAAGTATACCATATTGATGTAATAAAAACAAAGAGAAATACTTGTGTGAGAACTGCAGTGAGTTGATTTAAAAAAAAAAGTATATGTGTGCATATATATATGTGTGTGTGTTTAGCAGAAAAGAAGGGAATGTTCACTGCGTGAATAAACACACTCAGAGACTCCCAGATTTGAAATGTTTTTGTCCAGAACAAAATGTAATCCATATAATAAAAGTATCTGTAATCTGAGTATCAAATATAATATACTATAATTACAAGCACTTAATTGTTTGGAGCTGGTTACGTGTAATCATTACCTGCCCCGCACTGACTGCACAGTTTTCCTGTACATACAAACCAAGCCTGAATCATTCACAATTTAAACAGAAATAAATGCCAGTAAATATGGCTTATGCTTGTCCAGTCATATATGAAAAAAACCCTTTAGAACAAGCACACTTCCTGTTTGCAGTCTGACAAAACGCACGCGGTAAGGATCAGGCAGCCCCTCTTGCTGCTGGTAGTTCCTGGATCACTCTTTCCTGTATAACGCCGGACGTGTTATCGACAGTAAATGCCTGAAAAAATCTGTGTGTTTTACTGTTTACTCTTAAAATAAAAAAGAGGAACAAACGAGCTGTCAGTGGCTTCGAATGTTTCACTGCTTAGTCAAACTGAGAATGAAAGCAGATGTGGATTGCAGCTGTAAGCCTAAATGACCTGTCGGGTGCCCCAGCAGATGGGAAAAAATGGCTTTACCAGATTTTTATTTCATGTAATTGTTGTGTTTTTAGTCTATTAGAAATTAGGCCAATGTAAACCGTTCAAACGTTTGGGATCATAATGATTTTTTAAAAAGGCTGCATTTTTTGAAGGCTGCATTTATTTGATCAGAAATACAGAAGAAACAGTAATATTGTGAAATATTATAACGATGTAAAACAAAATGTTTCTATTGTAAAAATCTTTAAAGCTGAATTTCCATCAGCCATTGCTCCAGTCTAAAGTGTCACATGATCCTTCTGATATGCTGGTTTAGTATTAGAATTATCAGTGTTGGCAACAGTTGTGCTGCCGTTTTTTATTATTTTATTTTTATTTTTGGAAAAATGCAATACTTATTTCAGGGTTCTTTGAGTAAAAAGAACAGCCTTTATTCAAAATATAAATATTTCCTAAGAATATTAATCTTTGCTTAAAATTCTTTTCACAGGTTCCAAAAAATATTAATCAGCAAAACAATTTCCAGCACTGATCATATATCAGATAATATATCCATGTTAGAACTGGAGTTATGATGCTTCGCCTCACATAAAAGAGATCTGAATGTGTATTCAAATAGAAAAATGTTATTTTACATCATCATAATATTTGGCAGTATAATTTTCCCCTTGTATTTTGGATCAAATAAATGCAGAAGAATTTCCTTGAAAAGAAAAAACAAACAAAACAAATCCGTTCTGATCCCAAACCTCAGTTTTGCATTGGTTGGCGTGTGTTTCAGAGTTAATGGCGAGGACGTGAGGCTGATGTTGTGGGACACGGCGGGACAGGAGGAGTTTGATGCCATCACCAAGGCCTATTACAGAGGTGAGGCTGTCAGAAGAGCTGTGGAAGTGTGTTTGACCGAGAGCTTGAGCAGGTTTGTGACGAGTGTTCGGTCCTGCAGGAGCTCAGGCCTGTGTGCTGGTCTTCTCCACCACCGACAGAGAGTCCTTTGAGGCCATCAGCAGCTGGAGGGAGAAAGTGGAGATGGAGGTCGGGGACATACCCACCGTCCTGGTGCAGAACAAAATCGATCTGCTGGACGACACGGTGATCAAAAAGTAAGAATGGTTAATGCACAGTATCAGCGACTGTAGAGACCGAGGTGATTCAATGACTAGTATTAAAGTCCACTTCCAGAATAAAAGTGATATCATCCAAGAAGTCTTCAGAGAAAACCTTCTAGGATTTTTCTCCGTGTAGTGGACTTCCATTTCCTGCTGCTTGATCCTGTCTGAGGAACAAGGGTCTCAGTTTTTAAGCAGTTTTTCTAGACTTCACACATTACGTAACCCTGATGGAAAGCTCATGTGCTGTTAGCTCTTTATTTAAATACACCATCTCATTTTCTCCTCCAACTCTAAAACAGCTTTGTAAACACTTCCACCCACGTGACCTTAGCGACATCACCTGATGACGACACGCATCGCTGAGCTAGTGCTAGCTGAGCATTTGTGGTTAAAAAGTAATGTACAAATCTAATTTGGTTTTTAAGAAAATAACATATGGTTGTGCTAGATACGACCCTTATTCCTCTGCTGGGATCATGTTTGACCTGGAAATCATTAGCCACCTCTGAAGTCAAATATATCCTGGAACGCTTAAACGTCATTTCTTTGTTCCTGACGAAAGAAAGACCTGAACCTCTTGGATGGCGTGGGGAAAGTAAATGATCAAGACATTTTCGTTCGTTTAATGCTAATCCATCTGTGTCGTTGCACTAGTGAAGAGGCCGAAGGTCTCGCCAAGAAGCTGAAGCTACGATTTTACCGGACATCAGTGAAAGCAGATCTCAACGTCAATGAAGGTGTGTGCTGAAGCATTTCCGTGCATGAGACTGATTTGTGCTGAGCTGTAGAAGAACTCATGTTTGCTCTGTTATGTAGTTTTCAAGTATCTAGCTGACAAATATCTGCAGCGACTCAAGCAGCAGTCGGCAGAGGAGACCGAGGTCGTTCACACATCAAGCAATAAAATAGGTAAGGGTTTTTCCACTAGTTTTATTTAGGCTTGTGGATTTTTATTATATTAACTCTCTGTGGTGTGAAGTTGCCATATGGTAGCAGTTCATTTCTACTTGTTATTTTGAATAAAATGCAGTATATTATAATATAATAATTAAAAGGGTTGGCTGTAAGGTAGTCAATAACGTGCTCTTTTGTTTTAGTAAAAAGACATTTGGACTCTCCTCACATGGAGGACACCTGCTCTAGAAAAGAGCCTAATTTCTGAACATTTCTTCTCCAGGGGATTTTTTTTAATTTTTTATTTGTGTATGAATAAGAAAATTTATTCTTTTCAGAAAATGAATAGACAATATTTCGTGCAGGAAGTGTGCAGAATTGGCTCTTCATGTGTCGACAATCAGAATGAGTTAACCTTCACTGACCGTACACTCAAAAAAAATCATAAGTGCAAAGCTGTGGTTGCCAGAAGTGCTGGAATCTGTTTTGTACCTTTTGTAATACACTGACGTCCGCCAGAAGCAGGTGGTGATGAGAAACGCATTATTATGGAGATATTATTATGTTATATTATTTAAACGACAACAAAAACAAAAAAAAAACGTCACATTTGAAGTGTAACGCAGGGAATTCTGAGAATGTCAATTTACAGTTATTCACTGTAAATGATAAATAATTTTTCACTTCCAAAAGCAGTATAATACCGTAAAATAGTTTTTCAGTGTATATAGCAGGGGAACTTACCATTAACAGTGTAATAGGTTTTTACATAGTCAGTTTTTACTGTGTAACGAGTGTGTGTGTGTGTGTGTGTGTGTGTATAACTGGTTTTGATAGAAATTAAGACGGGTTCTAAATACACCCCAAAAAATATATTTTCTTCAGAAATCTCTTTGATTTGTATAATTGTATAGTTGTTTTATGTCATAAAAACTTATTTGAAGAAATATTTGATGGTTAGAACATAATGTGTACCATAGGGGGAATAAATCACCATACTTTTTAAAAGTAATTATAAATAATAAGTATTTGTATGTCAAGAATGATCACTGAGTAAATGTAGCTCATATAAAGGGGAACAAAGGAAAACATCGCAAGCAATAAACAAAAAGTGCTTTCGGTATCTGAGAGGGTTTCTGAAAGTTTCCAGATACCGTTATGGAGTTTTCTCCTTTTCTCAGCAATGATGCTATTTGATAATTATTAATGACATCATTTTGTGTTTTATTGTTTATTACAACACTGCCTATGTTTATTTCAATCTAGCGCTACCATGGCTTTTTCAGATTCTCCTGACACATTTCTTACTGTTTTCAGGTGTTTTCAACACCACCGGGGGCGGTCATCCCAACCAGACCGCCGGCGATCTGAACGGCCGCGAGATCATAAACCTGCGACCAAACAAGCAGAGGACCAAGAAAACAAAAAACCCCTTCGGTAGCTGCAGGCTGCTCTGATTTACAGTATGCCTGGCAGAGAATTGACAAGCCGCACTAGTTCTAGTTGAAGAAAAGCCCGCGTCTGCTCTGAAGGCTGTAATCCAGAGCAGATCTGTCATAGTGTGTGTGTGTGTGTGTGTGTCATCATGTCAGGCTGCTGGCGCCCTCTGCTGGCGGACACTAGTGTTTCCGCCTTCAGCAGCATCACACAGAATCACAAAATGGTAAATTGGAGGTCTGTTGAGCTATTTTTGTACGAGTATTGACGAGTCGTCCTAAATCTTTTGGACACTGCCCTTCCTCACATTTTAACAATGATTGTGGCTCAAAATTTGAATGAAAAGCGAATCTATTTTCTCACAGTCCAATATTTAGTGAGTTATTCCATGTGGTGCACAGCAGGGTAATCTTCTCTAGTGAGAGTACTTACAACAGAAGAAAATAGGATTTCTAACACACCATTTGTGCATTTGAACTGTTCATCGTTAGTGCAATATGTTTGTATTGATGGCTATCACAATCTACCCTTAAAACGTATGTTCATTTGCTGTTTCTAATATGAGCGTCGTCACAAGTTTGTTCTTATAGGTATTTTTGTATGAAAAATGTAGTAAAGTAATGTTCAAAAATTGAAATTCATAACATTTAACACCGTGCCAAATGTTTCTAAACTCTATGTACTTGAAAGAAGTGTAAATAGTGGTTAGTCAGATTTTGAAATATTTCAGATGAGCAACATCATTGATGTGCGTCTGCATCCTCTTCTGAAGCTCTGTCATCTAACACTACACCAAATATTAGAGATGGGACTATAGAGAAAGCTATTCTTTCTTTTGATTATTTTTATTTGATTGATGACAGCTGGCTACACCGCCAGATTCGACAGCGTACTCTTACTGCTAAGGCTGAGCGATATTGATACTAGAAGATGCTTCATATTAATTATTAAGCCTTTATGAAGAAGTCTTTATGAAGATGACATAAAACAGTCATCATAACCAAAATGCTGTTGTAGCAAATTGAGCATCAAAATGTTAAAAACCAAGGCATGTTTTGACAATTTTCATTCATACACACCAGCAATAAACAATAATACTTATTTACACACTCCCCCCTATTTTTACTAAAGCAGTTTAACCCTTAAATGCACAGGAACTTTGAATGAATTTATTGCTATTTTTAAAAGAAATAGTTACAAACTATCTTCAGCTCTAATAGTCTTTCCTAGCGCTCTCTTCTGTTGAGGCCAAAGTCAAACTGAAATCATCATAAATGTACAGTGAACATCCAGGATCTCGCCCTTCTCACTGCTTCGCATTTACATGTGCACCAATTATTATGTTGCGTACATATTTTGCATTCACGAAGCGCTCCGCTTGGAGTTCTGCATCTATATGAGTTACTGGAATCTATTCGAGAGTAAATACACACTCAGACCTAAGCATTTCCAGTCAATATATAAAGTTCACTTTCAGAATGCATTTGAGAGATGGCCTAGATGTCCGGTCTCTTGTTTAATCTAAACCGAACATGACCTTTAGCACAGTATCGGGCTTTATATATGTGCAGGAATCCACCGCGGAACCGTTTCCAGAGGATCAATGATGAAAACTAGCCTTAACCTCTAAAGCCATTAGAAAAGCCATTAGAGTGCCGGCCGATCTCGTCTGATGTTACTGGAAATCCAGTTACACAATTAGGGTCCGTGAAGCCATCCTTCCCTCTCTGAGTTGCGTGTTTGAATGAAAAGACTCTGGATTGATTGTATTTCTTCATGAATGGCATTTATGCACACATTTATGTCTGAATGTGCGATCATGGTACTTCTCCATGTCTCCGGCCTTCATGTTTCCAGTGCTCCTCAGCTCATGTTCACTGAATGGCGGTTTCCTCCTTTTGCTGCAGTGAAACGATGATGGCGACACTACAATGAACTAAAGGCACTTTATTTATCTGCTATAATTCCTGATCATGTTATGGCTTGGTTATCTTAAATATACAGTTCCTAATACGAGAACTGCTTCATTTCTTTTTTTTTCATGACTTTCTAGTAGACAGCAGCAGCTGTTACTACCTGCGTATTTTTAGTGGGCAGAAGTGTCATTTGAAGTGATTTGTTTGTTTCTGACTGTATGATTAAAGGTCTGGTTGGATCATTCTGTGACTGGTGTCTCATCTGTGCGCCACACAACTCAAAAATAAAAAGTCTATCGTCTATTTTATTTTCATTGTACCTTTTTATCATGGTTATAACCTTATACATGCATGACTGCAAAACAATGTGGTGAATATTTCAGATACCATATCCAACTATCCACAGTGCCAAAGAAAAGCGTAGTGAAAAGTGTAGTTTACATCTGTTAACATATTTACCAAGAGACTTACTGGTATTAAAATTACAGTTAAACTTTATTTGGTGTACTACATGCACATGTGAAGTGTTTTAATTTACGATCTTTGAATAATATCAAAATCAAAAATACTATATGTCTTTAATTACTACCTCCGCACAAGGAAGACATAAACAGCCTACGAACACTTAAACCTCTTATTTATTTATTTTTTACATTTCTAACTTTTGTGACTGTTTTAGAAAAGCAGTAATCTGCCTTGTGCCCAGCAGCAGCCCTTCATTGTCACGTAATCACTGTAACCGTGTACTTCTGAATTCAGTTAGGATTGGCTTATACACTTGAAATAAAGCATCCACAAATTTCTACTGAACATATGATTTTGCGCTTATTACTGGCTTTAAAATATTGAATCAGGCAGAAATGGCTACAGAACTGAAAACATGAACACGTGTAAACCCCGGCTAAACGTGTTATTGCTCGTTCTTAAGAGCCATTAAAAAAGTGATTAGAAAGGCTAACTGTTGTGTGCGGCAGTGATGTGTTCTTCACTGTAAAGACGAACCTGACGGCCGAATGAGAAATTCCCAGCGAGCTGAGAGCCAAACGCTCTCATTAGAATGTACAGAGCAAGCAGTTCTCTAAAAATAAACAATCACAGGCCAGGAAAATCATATTCATGGGGCTTCCAGCGGGAATGCTAGCAGATCCCAACAGAATGACAGTGATTTCATAGTATTTAATAACTCAGAGGTCAATATCATTCAAAGGTTAATGATCAGTATTTTAAGTGAAAAGCTTAAGCAAAATAAATATGCATAAGACCAAGATGCCATTAGTGGTAATAAAACCTGTGAATCTGTGCTTGACCCTGGACCACAAAACCTACGTAGCATGGCTATATTTATATATTTATTAAGCCAAAAAATACACTGTATTAGTCAAATTTAACGATTGTTTCTTCATGCCAAAAATCATTAGGATATTAAGTAAATATTTTTTTTACATGTTTTACTTTAAATACATCAAAAAGTAATTTTTGATTAGTAATATGCATCGCTAACGACGTTAAAGCTGATTTAAGGATTTTTTTGCACCCTCAGATTCCAGATTTTCAGAAATTAAAATATTGTCCTAACAATTCATACATCAATGGAAAACTAATTTCTTCAGCTTTCAGGTTTTGTGGTCCGAGGTTACATTTATCAGTTGTGTCCCTGATAGCACGCGTACATTACAGAAACATCTATTTGATGGCTGCACTTACTACTTTTTTTTTTTACCTGTAATACGTCTACAGGACGTTTCCTATCAGAAGTCAAATAGATGTCTATTAGGGGTCTTGAAGATGTTTATATATGCAAAACTGACATCTTACAGACGTTTGTAAGCAGCAGATTCTTTCCATATCAGATACCTTGCAGACGTGCGTATGCTGTCTTATAAGAGACGTCTACATACGTTCTAAATTCTAAACATCTTAAAGACATCTTATAAACATCTAAAAGTAAGGAATCAGTCCCGTAGATGAGCAAACACATAGACGTCTCTGTGACGTACGTGAGCTATCACGTTTGGCCTCTATTTGCCATTGGTAAGACTGGAATGATCAACTTTCTGATTATCCATAATTTTGATGGTTTTCTCCGCATTGTCCATGTTCCTGATGAGGGTCTCGAGGCGCCTCTTGATCTTCTTCTGGTCCTCCAGAGCGCAGCTGATCACGACGGTCTGAAACTTCTGATCCAGCGGCACTGGAGGCGCTTCGGTCACACATGCTGCGTGAAGGGCCTGCAGACGCTTTCGGGCCCCCTCCATGTCCTCCAGCACTTTACCGGCAATCTCATCGATAATGGCCGTGGCTTTCTTCAAGGCCTCTTCCTGCTGGCCATTTCGGATCGTATCCACGGAAATGCTCACGGTTAACGTCCTGCCCAGGAGTCTAGAGGCGGTCAGAGAGAGCTCCTCCCTTTCCCCTAAAATAAAGATTGAAATGATGTTTATGTGTTATCTATTAGAGGCCACTAATGGTCGTCACGCAGCACAGAAGGCGTACCGTCGCAGACGCTCCTCATTTCCTGGCTGTTTTTTATGGACTGGATCATCTCGATTAAGCACTCTCTCTCCTGCTCCATAGCAGCGGCTTCCTCACGAAGAGCCTCCACCCTGAGAAAGATTTACTGAGATCATTTCATACCAGACACAACCCTGAAAACGTGCTGACAAAGTCAATGATGAATAACATCACTGTGAATAACACCCAGCAACAACAACAAAAAACGAGTAATGTAACATGCAAATAACTCTTCTGGCTGTAATTTCCTAAAAAAAAAAGTCTTCACAATGTAATCTTATGTATTGTAGTGTGGTTTTATTGTTAGCCATGACTCCATTCATTAAAATTCTTAATTTAAGAAGTGTTTGAAATCACAGTTTAAACTTTAGATACTATGTACATGTTACAAATAGAAACTTCTGTTTACATCATTTTAAAAACTTCAGATAGATATTAATCCACACTCGTATTCAGCCGCGGTCATAAGCAAATGCATGCAGTTATTAGTCAAGACTTAATGGATCTTCCTGGATTTGGTCTGTATCGATAAAGCGATCAATATTTTACCTCATCTCAATCTGATCCAAACTTTCGAGTAAGCGTCCGGACCGGTCCGCCATCGAAAGTGTTCGGGAGAATTTGCCTTTAGATGCATCGTTCATTTTAGCGTTAATTTTGGCTTGTGCCATAGCTGCTGCCAGTCGTGTTAATGAATGATTTCACGAGTGCAGTGACCTACAGGATACCCCGAGCAGACCACCAGAGCAATATAGCGATGTCCGGTCCGCCAATGAATCGTTCGCTTTGAATGATTCAGTCGAGTCGATTCGCAAAGCGTTTGCAAATCACCAAAGTGTGACATGTTAAACAAAGATTCAACACAATCATTTTCAATCATGCGAGACATTCATCTGACTTAAGCACAGCCAGTTTTGTGGTTAAGACAGTGACGGCGTCAAAATTGCTCACATTTAGGAATTAGTTATTCGTTTTAAAATGATGTACGATGTATACAATTCAATTTAATAATTAATATAATACCAAATGAACTGTTTTGCAACCACTCAGTATGACCAGTGAATGAAACCAGTTTGTTTAAATGAATCGTCCAACCGATTCGTTGAAATGAATCAGACCTCAGCGCTTATCGACCACGTTCTAGCGGTTTCCAGCGGTCTTGAGTAACATCTCCAAACATGGGCTGGAACTTCCCTCGGTAATACACTCCTTCAGACATGACTGGAGGAGTTCACCTCGGAGGAGGGTGGGATTCATTTCTAGGGTCAAGGGCCAAGATGACATCACAGAAAAGACAATAACCAGAACACAAAAGAGATTTCTTAAACAGGAACGGGCTAGATGTGTTTTAATTACTTTATTTAAACTTAAGAAAGACACAGAACGAAAAAAAAAAGATACATTTAATCATTCCAGTGCATGAAAGACATGGGAAAACAAACTCAAATTGTGTCTTCACTTATCAAAACTCCTGCAAGCTTCTTTTCAAGGCTTCTTCAAACTCTGCAAAATGAGAATGTACAAATGTATAACAATTATTATTTTATTTATGTAAATGATTTTTATTTTTTAAAAAGTAACTTTTTAAACCAACTTTGTTTTCATAAATGTTGATTTATATATAATAATAATTTCAGCCAGTGATTACTCAAACTAATGTGATGCTGCGGTGACTTCAACATCTGTGTGGTTACACCCAAACATAAACACCAGCCAAAACACTGCATCATATACGTGCTCAAGAACCCTGCCTAAAATCCCACATATTCTCATAAATATTACACTGAGCCTAAGCTCCATAAAACGAAACATACCTACAATGATATTCTTCATGCATGTAAAGCTGGCAAAATAATAATCTGATTAATGAATAGCATATATTCAACGAGCTCTGACATACTTGAAAAATACAATATAGCCCCTTCATTGTTCAGAAAAGAAGCGATTTGTTACAATATTACAAAAAAATACACATCAAGATAATAACTTGTTACCAATATCCAGCTCTTTTGATTTCCTGGCCTCCTCGGCACTCAAAGCCAAAGCCATCTTTATGTCCTGATCAAATACATCTAAGGAGAGACATAAACAGTGTTACATTTCCATGTAATATTTATTTGAATCATCACAGTACTAAACTGAAACAAAATCTAAATCAAAATATTCACTTCTAGACAAAACACGCACCATAAACCTACCATCATCATCTTGTGAAACAGTCAGCTCTTTTTTGACATCATGAATACTTGAGATGGCATTCTTTACATCTTGAAAATTCTCCTCTGAGAAAAAAAAAAAAAAAAAAGTATATACAATTTTTATGAGTGTATATATATATATGAGTGTGTGTATATAGATTTAACATTCCCATGCATTTCATGACTTTTTCTTAGCCTGTGTGTCATAAATCTCATACAGTACTTGACTCCAGTGTAGTAGTGCACTACTAGTTTATTGCTTGAATATGAAGCAGTAATTGATCTATAATTCAGCCGGAGCCATTATTAAGGGGGAAACAAGCCATTAACTTGATATCCATCCAGATACTAAATGGAAACCTCACCGTTACTCTGAGGGAAGATCTCCTCTGCATTTATTATGCTGGTGGAGGCGGCCGGTTTCTGGTCTGCACCACCGGGTCGGGAAGAAGCGCAAGGTTTTGACTGGCAGTGATGCTTATGGTAATGTGAATGGAAACTGGGTATATCTTTGTGGCTCTGTGAGCAAATGGTGCACAGAACATCAAAACTCTTCTCACTGCCCTGGGCCTTGTGGGTCAGGAGGATGTGCGTCTTCATCTCAGCGTAGACAGACGTGTTTTTGTCGCACTGGCGGCAGCAGTAACTGCATTTATTCTCAGTGGCCAACAGTTTCATGCACTTTGTGAACACCGGTTTCCTTTCCACCTTGGATTTCTCAGAGCCCATGCAAGGACAAAGTTGCTCAGGGCTTGTACTCGCTATCGGACTCTCAACGCTGATTTCCGTGGATGTTTGGGAACTGTTCGGAGCCGCTTCCAGGCAGTAGTAATCCTGGCTGTGCAGGCTGTTGTAGTGCTCCAGAAACTCTGCCTCGGTGTCGTACAGCATGCTATCGCAGAGCCCGCAGAAGTAGCGCAGGACTATGTCTCCGCCGTGCTCATTGGCGCAATGCCGCCGCAGGGTGGAGTCCTTGAAAAACTTCTGTGGACAGTGGCCACAAGCAAACCTCTGGAAACTGTGGCTGCTCAAATCTCTGCAGTGTTTCCGCACCGCCGCCTCAGTCTCGAAGAGGTCTTCACACATCCGACAAAGCCAAGACTCTGCTTTGGGAGGCGGGATGCAAGAGGAAGCGGTTTCGTTTTGGGCGCTGGTGGACGGTTTGGGAGACATACTAGACGAGACGCAATCATCTACAGTGTCTTCTCTTTCTTGATAGTAGCTGTGCCCTCTGTGGCTTACGCCTACATGGGCCATGATGTCTTCCATCCTCGGCATATCCAGTTTGCACTGTCTGCAGTGGAAGAGGAAGTTGGATAAATGAGCACCACCGTGGAAGCGACTCATGTGCAAGCGCGCTATGGACAGCTCGCCCGTCAGCTTGCCACAGACTGCACATTTGTGAAAGATCTGATTGGCAGCTTGGAGGTGTTTTCTTGCGTGATCCTCCTCTGTGAAGCGTAGGCCGCACTCGCAGAACCAGGCGAGCTGTGACCATTTTCTTGGCACAGTTTGGGAATCTATGCTGGACAGTCTTTTTCGTTTAGCTGAAGGCCCGTCTGAATCACTCCCACCTGCCGTGGCTCTCTGAGAGAGTTGGATTTCACTGTAGTTGCTGTAGTACAGAAGGGCCCTGTCCATGTTGCGGACTCCCTTCACCTCATGTTTCAGGAGCTCTTTGTGCTCCTCCATCTGACTCAAGCTAAAAAAAGGTTTGGGGCATGAGGTGCAATGACCCATGACCGCCATCGTCCTCATGATGTCAGCCACGCTTTGACCTGCACTGACAATAGCGCAGCCATTATTGCAGTGCACACTGGGAAACAGAACAAAAGAAAAGAATAGTTAGTGCATGATAAAAAGAGGGCCCCATGTTTCCAATCATGTGTTTTTATGTGAGGAGGATGAACCAGTAAAATGATATCATTGCACACCATTACGAACAGTGTTTTTATAACTCTGAGCTACCGTAATGAAGGTATGTCATCAAAAAATGATTTGCACATTAAGACGGTGTTCCCAAACATTATGATTTCATGACAGTTTAGTTTGTTTCTTCTGCATGCCCTGTGGTGCAAACAATTTATTATGTATGAAAATTTTTTATTGTTACTTTGTGCCAGTTTAACCATTTTGTTCTTCAGCACATGATGGGAAAGGTGCTTTATTCTCACATGCTCATATGATAGTCCAATTTTGCATTGGATGGAAACATAGCTACTGTTGAAGGTCAAAAGGACGTTTACCACTCTCCGGACAGGAGTGGACATAAAAGGACAGTGTCCAAATACTAAGACTGTATTGTGGGGTATTCTTCACAGTCAGCTCTGTTGTATAGAGCTTATTTTGGAATGCAAAAAAACAAACATGCTGCTTCCAAAATGGAAAGAGTAGGGCCAGTGTTGCCACCTTGAGGAACAACTGGTTAGTGCAAAAAAAAAGGGAATAAAAAGTGCATGTGTGACTTAGATTACAAGAACAGCCTGTGCATGTACCCAGGGCCGTGAAGAGGCGTCTAACGGGGCTGGTGCTCAAAGTTAAAATAGTGGGCAGATAGTAGGCTAAATAACGGTAACTTACAGTCATGACAAACTTAATATGTAACGCTCCCCTACACACCTCTCTCCATGACGGTAACGGTTACACTTTTGTATAAAAAAGTGCTGCAAATGAACCAAACCCCCCCCCAATCTAACTTGAAACATAAACACACATAACATCACTAATACAAAAACGGAACTGTCTTGCTTAAATGACACAGAAATAAGTAAACTCTAAAGAAACACCCATGATGCACCGTGTGCAGAAGTCTGCCCTCACGGGCGAGCATTGGTTAATGGCAGTCATGTGACTGATACGAGCCAGGTCCGTTTATTTAGCAAAATTGAGATTAATAGTTACATTTTGTTGTTGTGGGGCAAAAACAGGGCTCTATACACACATACACATTTAAAAAAACAACAACAAAAAAACAAATAAGAAAAGGGCACTTGAGGCATCCAGGAGGAAAGGGGCGGGTGCTCAAGCACCCTCCGCCCCCCCCCCCTCTAAACGTGCCTGCATGTACCATTACATCACATGCACTGTATGCAGACCCTTGTGTAAAAATGGAAGTATATTTTGGGCCTTAAAGAAAGTGGGTGGGTGGCTGCCATGTTGACCTCACACAACCTCAAATTTACTACACAGCAGTTGTCAATGTTTTTAACAGCAGCTTCATACAATATAACATAGGGAACTACACTGGGTTAAACCCTGGGTTAACAGTATCCCGGGTTATCCATTTGCATAAAACATTTTGGATCTTCAAATTAACAGCCGTTCACACCACTGGTGTCTGAGCCATAAAAGTGAATGCATACACGCATACACACGGATCATGTGAGATGGACTGAGAAAAAGTAACACTTTAACCTGATGAACACCAATAAAATCTTACTTGAAGTGTGCTCTTGCCTCCATGTGTGAGGTGAGCACTTTAGCACAGACTGTGCATTTGACGGTGAAGGCAACGTCCTTACAGAGAGCAATTAAACGGTTCTTTGCATACCGAGGAACTGGTATGGGTGCGCTTGTTACTTTCTCTGAAAGGCAAAACATGACATTAAGTGTTAAAGGAAACAAACAGGAATTGTTTACCCAGTCCTAACAATACCACAAAACAGCTGGAAACATGCAGTTCAATTCAGTGTGGATTTGACTGTTGAAGACCACACACCCCAGAGAGTGATGGATTGAGTGAAGTGTTTTTTTGCAGCTATGTGCTCAAGGCATTCGTCCCTGGTGTTGAAAAGGAGGTAACAGGCAGGACATGCAAAGCATACAATCGGCTGATAGCTCTGGGACCTGCTGTGGCCATCAGTTTCAGGGGAAGACACCTACAGACGACATCAAACACAAGAGAAACATGGCTTACATGACACTTCTTTCTCATATCATTTTCATAATAAAACAATGAAGTAACACTCAGAGTGGTCCAATTTAACTAAAGATCTTTTAGGATAAACCCCCAGTTTCACAGACAAGGATTAAGCTAGTCCCAGACTAAGATGAAAATATCTTGCTTTGACATATCTTAAAACATGTCAGTGTCATTGTTCTGTGTTAAGATGTACATCTTTAATATTTTTCTATAAGGCATTTTTGTTAAAGTTGCTTAAATATCTTAATTTAACTAATGCCTAGTCCTGGCTTAAGCTAAGCCCTGTTTGTGAAACCGGGCCAAAGTGTTTTATCTTAGTTCTGGTCTTAAGCTCAACCAAAAAAAAAAAAAGCATCTCATCTTCAGGTCATCCAAAACAGTGTTTTTAAGAAACCTGTATTAAAGTGCTGTCACGTCATTATCAAAATGTCAGTCTATAATCCATAATACCACTTTGTCCAGGGAAAAGGTCAATACTGATGTCTCATCACAGGTGCTCAGGCAGGTATCCGTTAGGTTTCTTCTGCTCTGGAAGTCTATGCCCGCCCATAAAACCCTGTGTGGCAATGTTATAAATTTGGGGCAAATCTGGAGTGTCCACCCAAGCTCTTCAGTGCCACCAACAGGTCAAATGTGCAGTCATATTTAAAGTTAAAGTATTTTTGCCCTCTGCTTCCTTGGCACACGTTGTGAAAAATCTACTTTTTCTAACTCAGTTTGTCATATTTACTGGCTCAGATCATCTTCAGACATTGAAGTCCCAGTCCTGCTCCTGGCGATCGCATGCAGAGTTCTGCTCCAACTCTAATCAATTAGGGTATTATATGGTGCCTTTAAAACATCAACAATCATAAAGATGAAAATGAAAACCTTCGATTCCACGTGGTCCTTCCATGTTCGTTTGGAGTGAAAGGAGCTGCCACAGGCCACACAGGCATAGAGAGCAGAGGGACTGCCTCTCAGGGTAATGGTGGGATCACAGGGTGAATGATCAAACCTGGCCATACAAAGTTACATTTGGTCAAACAGAAAAATTCTGAGCGATTTCTGAACTTGTACCAAGTACCTTTTGAGATGACCCTCGAGCAAAGGAACATTGTCATAGACTCTGCCGCAGTTTATGACTGGGCAGGTTTGAGGAGAACATCTTGCTGCAGCGGGGGCCGATCTGCGTCTCCACAGTGAGCTGGACGAGTTCACGGTGCCGGGCTTTAACCCTGAGCAATACAGAGAAAGTGAGCAGAAGAACCAACCATACGCACATGCACTATTAGTTAAAACATCATTACAGACCTGGCATTTTTAGCCAAATATCCACACAGCGCTTGGCATCGCTACTGCCACTATTACTATGGCTCACCGACAGCTCGTGCCGCCCATGTGCTTGCTGTGAAATCATTTTCTCCTTTAAAAAAACCAATAAAAAAGCATCACTGTCATCTATCCTGAACATGCACTGCAAGACACCATTTCTATAGCACTTCATACAATACAGATGGTTACCCAGAAGCTTTACAGAGA
This sequence comes from Enteromius trimaculatus, assembly GCA_032361065.1. Taxonomy (NCBI): domain Eukaryota; kingdom Metazoa; phylum Chordata; class Actinopteri; order Cypriniformes; family Cyprinidae; genus Enteromius; species Enteromius trimaculatus. The sequence continues at coordinate 60,664 of JAUMHP010000015.1, read as the reverse complement.
ATAGTTCACCCAAAACTGTACATTTGCTGAACATTTACATCCAAGATGTGCTAATGTCTTTTTGCAAAAATGTATAATTTCAAATGAATGGGTGCCGTCAGAATGAGCGTCCAAACAGCTGATAAAAACATCCCAATAATCCACACCACTGTCCATCTGGAGTGATTAAGATGTTTACATTTAGAATTTCTAAAAAATGCTGATAATTTACTCACCCCCATGTCATCAAAGATGTTGTCTTTCTTTCCTCGGCTGAAAAGCTTGTGTGTTTGTTTTTTGAGGAAAACACAAGATTTTGTCTCCATATAGTGGACTTCAATGGCAGCCAAAGGGTTGAAGGCCTTTTGACCTTTGTTTCTTGAGTGGGATTGTGTAGAGTCCTTTAAAGCTGTACTGAATCTACATTTTGGACCTTCAGCCCCTTAGCCACCATTGAAGTCCATGCTGACCTCAAAAGCCTTCATTTCTTTTTAACTGAAGACAGACAGACAGACATTAACATCTTGGATGACATTGGGGTGTGTGGTCGATTTCAAAACAATATCACAGTAGCACAGTGTGCACAGTTAAGGATAAATAGTAGACCTATAATCAATGCCAGGACAGTTCAAAGAAATGTCCCACAGCTTCTAATATGATTTAGATTTACCTTTTAATATATGTCCAATCTTGCTCCAAAACAGGGGAGGGCAAGACACCTGATAGGCACATTATTGGGGAGGCTGTAACCTTCGGTTTATTTATTGAGGACAGTTTGTCACAAACAAAGACAATGAAAGAATGTGCCTTTGGAGTGACAGTGTGTTAATTATTTTACTACATTTATTTGGGGATATATAAGCTCTGTGTACAATATTCAATTACATTTCTTTAAATCTATTGATATTGAGATATTTAAGGGTAGGCTGATGATATCATCCCAGATATTTCTGTCCATGTCACTTAGTAGTAGGGGCGAGTATATGATCAGGAAATGTTTATTCTGCAAGTGAACGAATCCTTTATACTGGTGTCTCTGACCAAGCTAGGAGTCCGTAATCCCCAATAACGCTTCCCTCAGTGAAATGGAGGTCTGGTCTGAATCAGCATTTACAAGCTAAAGCCGTTGGTGTTGTGGAATTTGATGTGAGAGGACAACAGTGCATGGACCTTCACAAAGGAGGAAATGTTATTATAGATATTGGAGTAGTCGGCAGAAGCAACAGATTAAAATTAAAACGCCAATTTGTTTCTTACAAACATGCACGTTTTGACTTCTCAAGAAGAAGTTAACTGATGGCCTAGACTGGAGGGGTGTGGATAATTGTGATGTTTTTATCAGCTGTTTGGACTCTCATTCTGACGGCACCCATTGCGGAGACACTGATTGAACGCTACAGCATCACGAATCTGCTCTTATGAAGAAAAAAATGAATCAAGTTTTCACTTTTGGATGAACGGTTCTTTAAATCTGGCACTGCATGCAACTACGCATTTTCTTTTTTAATTTTATAAATCAAACCTTAAAAGCCTTGCACTTTTCAAGCCTCTCCAGTTTTTCCACAGCCACTTGGCGTGCCAGTCTGTCCAGTGTGGACATAGCGTGAGCCCTCTGCTGGTCAACCTGCTCCTCAATCTGAGCATTGCATTCAAAGCACAACAATAACAGGGACATTCAAAGAATCTCATGTAGCTTATGCATGTTAATAATATACAATAAATAGTTCAGCCAAAAATGTCATTATATATATAGATATTCATACAATTGTAAATGTATTTGAAGATTGTCGGAGTAAATTTCTTTCATGCAATGAAGCAGGACAGTCCTTGACTCCAAACCCTCCATTTGCATCCACATTTACACCTGGCAGACATCCGTCACAGTACAAGGCGTTTCTATGGGGTGGGGGAGGTGTGTTTTACGGAGCGGACCCTTTCTAACCTGAGGTTTCCCTTTTGTACTTCTATTCTGCCTCCCAATAAACACTGCAGTATCATAAAAGACTCAAGACACATGCACAAGACAAGACAAGCCTGACATGACTCATGCCAAATATCATTATGATTGTGAACAATCGTAAATGTAAGACCCCTATTTTAATGGCATTCACGCATTTGGTAGATGCTTTTATCCAAAGCGGTTTACTTAGGATGGTCTTGGAGCGGTTTTGTTTTTGCAAGAGTTACTTAAATATTAGCCTGTTCCTCACATAAAGCCATCCCACAGCTTCAGATGACTTTTTTGGAGTCTGGCTGTGTGAATCACAATAGAAAACAGCAGCTTGAACATTCTGCCAACCTACACTTTTCATTTTTATCCTTCTAGACAGTGTTTAAGGAAACTCACAGTGTGTGGGGCAGACAGGCCACCCTCATCTTCTCCGTCACTCAGCAGGTCTATGCATTCCAACACCGGTCTGAGAGGACCCTCCTGAAACGCAGTGTTTCATGGGAGTTAATCAGATCTGCTCAATCCAGTTCCCAAGAGGGAAGACCTAGATCCAAACAGCTGTCCTAATAACTCAAATTAGAAATCAAGGCTGTGACATTGTAGGCACACTTACAGACACAAACTCCACCTCATCCTCCACATCCTCAGTGACTGTAGAGGCAGACATCACATCTGTCCTCTGTGCAGCGTCACATTAATCACTGCCAATTAAAAGACACCAGTGTTAAATGATTACGATTTCAAAACTAACTGCAGAAGCTGTAACATTTTTACCAGCATTTAAATGCATTGCATGTGAATACAGTCATCGCATTTTAGAGTAAATCAAAGGAGGTAATAAATCTTGCAAACAGCTTGCACGAATGTCAACAACTCGTCGACAGGAAAAAAGAGAGAAAGTCACAGCAAACAGACGGTCTCGGAAGCCCTTCTGTAATGATAACGCTTCCAAACATTTAACCTCCGAGATAAAATCGCAAAATATAATGCTAATTCGCGTAAAACTTAGCAAACCATTACCAAACTGAGCACGCAGGAAGCGAGCATCAAATCTAACATCACAGGAAGCGAGCTCGTCAAAATAAAAGTCGTCCTTCACCAACTACATTTTATTTATTTATTTATTTTTATTTGACCGTTATTCAAACAATGATGATAATAATAATAATAATAATAATAATAAACTAGCCTACTGTGTTTTTTATTTTCTACAAAATACTTCAAATATCTATTTTTTTAAAAGGCAAGAAAAAGAAAAAAAGATTGCATTACTCATGCTTGACTTGATTTACTGCACTGCACTGAATACTGTGAGCTTTACAAGAAATTTTAATTTAATATTTTTAAACATATTATTATTTTATTATTATATTATTAATTTAACATATTATTAATTGTTATTACAATACAACAGGTGTAATTTTTTTGCACATGAAAGCTTTATAGCCTGCTTGTTTTAACGGAAACGTACATATATAATAACGTACTGTGAAACTAGAATCTTAAATTAATCATATAGGCTCTACGTTTACAGTAAAGTATTATTGGCACAAGTATCCTTTACGCAAGCATCCCTGCATGAGAAATGTTAGTGTATTTTTACTTCTATAGCTATTCTAGGCAAATGAATATTATCAGTTATGTTCACTCACTTTATTTATTTATTTATTTCAGTTTTATTAGTTTTATTTTACTTGCTCACAAAGCTTAATTTTACCTTTATTACACTGTAGGCCTAAATGTTAAATAGGTTATTATGCGCTCACTGCATTATTGTGACAAGTTAACTGTAAATAACCTATCTATCAAGTCTGGTGGGCTCTGCTATTAAATCCGATTGTGATTGCAAGTCGTTCAAATAAAACCACTTTTAAGGGGTCCCAAAATGAACGGAATGAAGTCTACGTGAAGCTTTATAAAAAACTCAGGCTACGGTCAGTGTTTATGCTCAGAGGCGCATCACGGGGAAAGCGCACGCGGACGCGCGCAGACGCGCTATAGATGCTGAGCTCAGATGAGATGCTGCTGATGCTGGCGCTGCCCTGCACGAGCTCTGAAAACAGGGGCTCCTGCTGAGTCATGGCTTGTTGTGGTCCATTACTGAAGTCCAGACACCATGAGATAGATTATATGTCGGGCACCTACAAGTGAGGCATTACAGCATGAAATAGCCGCTCGTAGTATTTACATAAGGAGAGGAAGACATACGTGTAGGAGTGGCTGTCCTACATCGCAATGATTGCTGCGGCTTTTTTGGTCTTATTGAGACCCTTAAGTATTCAGTGTGTGTTATTGCTTATATTGCTTTTGGTAGGAACTGTCGCCACGATCCTATTTCTCAGCTGCTGGCATCGGAAGCTCCGTGATGAGAAAATTCCCATAAAATCCGTGCTTACGCGGCGCTCGAGGAGTCGTGGTGAGTAGACAGACGCGTCGCATTATGTCCAACCTATATATGTGTTTCTGTAGGATGTCATTGCGATAACATGCATGCTGCACGTTATTTATTAGACGTCTTCATTCATTCTTCTGTAAAAACGTCACGCTCACCAAAGCGCCTTAGCGCGGCATGCGAGCGCGAGCGCGATGCTTCGTTGTTCATCGTCTGCTGTTCTCGTTGTGTGTTTTAATAAAGTGTTCTTTATTTCAAGACCAGACAAAGAGCATCTCTAAGACACAATGTGACTGAATGCATGTGGGGTTTGTTTCAATCATTCCCATTTGTTCTAGAAGCTGGTTTCCGGCCGCATCATTTTCGCTCTGAGGTAAATCTCTTTCTCTTGCTCTGTCTGTCAAGGTCATAGAAAAGTAGAGCAAATCATCCAAAATGATGACATTCTCAAGAAACCTTTGCGTAATGTTCTGCTTTGTTTGACAGCTACTGAGTTACTTTCATCTTGATGAAGAAATAGTATCCTAAGCAACTGCGTGAAATGCGCAATGCGCATGTGTAGCTGATAAATAATTCAGAAAGGACTACTTTTATATAAATAGTGTATGCTACCAAGAAGTACAAATTTGAAAACTAATAAACACCTAAAGATAGACGGAGATGACAAGTGCTATTCTTTTAGGATAGGGACAATTGCTACAATTTCCAGCATTTCGCAGTTTCTGTTCTGCGATGATATTCTGGTCATCGTTTGACAGGTATGCCGTCACAGCCCACGTCACGCGAGGAGAAGCGCGCGCGCTCGCGTTTCTGAAGAGAAGCCGCTCGTCGAGAGCGAGCCGGACTCGAGCCTGAGGAAGCGCAGAGTGAAGAAGAGAGTCCAGCCAGACTTCTATCACTCCGTGCAGCTCACGCCAACACGCAAACCAGTAGGTATATCCTCATCTAAGAGGCATTCACTCGCAGTACACTCTTGGAAAAAATAAAGCCCCTATACTGTTCCACAAAGAACCTTCATTTCACTAAAAGGTTCTTTTTGGTGCAAAATGTTCCTTTATATTTCTAGAATGTTCTTCACTAAGAAAAACAGTGGAATTGTTTTCTCTTCGGGGGACAAAAAACGTTTATTTAAAAAAATGATCTGTAACCATAGACCATGGACTTCTTTTAGCACTAATGGTAAAGATATCTTGAGCCACATCACTCTCTGTCCAGCGATGTTGCCCTAAATAACTTCAGACGTCTTTACCATAATAGTGCTGTAACAAATTAAAAAGCATATTTTACGTCTAATAAAAAATATTAAGTCAAATATAATAAAGGAGCCAAGCTAAAATCAATCTGAATTAAAAAATAATTTGTGGTTTAAAAAAACAAAAAACAATAACATCAACTTTCACTAAATTCCTGGCTATGCCTTATATGCCAGATATTATCTGTGACTAATTTTTGGTTGACATTAAAAGGCCCAAGATTTTTTTTAATTCACTTCAGACTTTTTGTTATCCACAAATTTCAGAAAACCAAAACCATGCTAGATGTCATTTGCTCACGAATGCATGACATTTCAGAACAGGGCTGGTAGTGCTGTTTAATATTGACTTTAAGTTGCTAAGTCAGTCTGGGTTTCTCAGTCACTGATAAAACACCCCAATGATTGAGCAACGGTTAAAACCTGCAGGGAAGGTGATCCAAGATCCTCCTCAAGATTTCTTCTTGGGGAAAAAAAAAAGATTTTCTTCTCTAAAACATTTGTGAATTACAATATCTGTGTTGTCATTTTTGTAACACTGTAGTATTAGGCATGCGGGCATCGTAGGAACATAATGTAAACAGAAATAAAAAATAAAAAAGACACTTATTTGATTCAAACAGTGGGCTCTGTTAACTTTCGACTGACCAGACTCTTATGAAAGGCAGGAAGCTGATCAAAAGCCCTTTGTAAGTGATATTTATACTCAGAATAACAGGATGTGGATGAGAGTGATTGTGCATATGTGGATTCGGATTTCTTCTTCCTTCCTTTGAAACTGACTCTCCATTTTAAACCTCTACACATACTCTATAGTTGCTAGAACCAGCTCAACTTTGTTGTGCACTCTTTGTTTGATCGATAACGGCATCTCACTGCAGTGGTGAGAGAGGCACTGAGAGTATCTAGAATTTTCTAAAAATATCACAGAAACAATACTGTACTGCTGCTTATGATGGATGACCTTACACCAGAACGTGATCTTGTTGTTGGAGGCACAATCAATAAGAATACATCTGAATGCTCAGTGTTACAGAGTTTTGCTCTGTGTAGTACACACAAGTTTTTAGGATTATTTATGTACATCAGATTCTTGCATGAAGGGATGCATATTCACTAGCAGCGTAAGATGTTTATGCGTTCAGCAAAGGCGTAATTAATTAGCATTTGAGTTTGACAACATCATTGTGCTGAAACAGACGATAGAGAAATGAGTTGTCGTGCATGTCTTTAAAGTTCTGCCTAAGCCAAGCAGTACATTTTTGGAAACGTGTAAACAAGCATATCGGTATATTTGACATATTTGACCATACTGTGTCTGTTTCTTCCGATCCCTGCTGGAGCACGTGTTCTCAGGCTAACGGATGAGCGCTTGCCTCGCAGCTGTTAACTCACACTCATGCTTTGACATGCTCGTCATACTTCAGGCTTGAAGGGACCAGGGAGAGTCAGCAGGCTTTTGACCTCCATGAACATGTTTAAGTGTATTCAAACGAAACAATGTTTTGACTACTCTGCAAAACCAGCTCAACACATTACATTTAAGAAGATACGTTTACCACTCACAAACACAATGACTTTACCCTGACGCTTTGATCATAGCGCATTTCTTTTTTGTTGAAATAATATAACACGAACACCTATTGTTGTTCTGTTGCACTGCAGTGAAAGCTCCCTTTCGTTTAAGAGCAGTGTTGGGAAGATGAAACTAATTACAAATACATCAGTTACAGTTTCTGAGAAAATAAATGACAGTTATTGTATGAAAAACTGTAATGATTACAAAGAGGAACACACACACATACAGATTTAATTGATTTCTTTCATAAATTGCAGTGACTGCTTTAAAATATAAAACATCAATGCTTCAGGAGTTTGAACACATGATTATTCCATAACGGTTTTATTTCCTATATGGGTGTATGTATATGTATTTTGCGTAATATTACTCTTTTGGTAACACTTTATTTTAAAGTGTTTAGACAACCCCTAATCGTGACCCTAAACCTATAGTACATGCATGTAGTTAGTTAATATTACTCAGTAATTAAATGATTAATTACACTGTAACACTGCATAACATAAATTGTAACCACTGTTTATTTGTTCCCCAAGGCATTGTTAGATTTCATGCTATGGTTTTAAAACTGTATGTGAGCTCAGAGTACTTTAAAAAAAAAAAAAAAAAAGTAATTAGAACGTAATCAAATGTAATGTTTCATTACTTTAACAATATACTCAAAATAGTTCCACTTATTACATTTTAGACAGGGTAATTTATAATCTGTTTACATGTCCAAAGCAAGCATTCCAACACTGTTTAAGAGGATATAAAAGATGGTCTCAGAGTATACTGTAGGACACATATATATTATGCTGTAGAAAGATTTTGTTTTTAATTAAACAACTATGCATTTTTCAGATCTATATAAAGTTGCATGCAACAATTTTACATTTTTTTCCTGAATTTCTGATGAAGAGTGACAGAATTTAATTTTCTGGTACCTATGTGTGACCCGGAGCACAAAACCAGTCATCAGTATACAGGTATATTTGCAGCAGTATAGCCAACAGTTATACAGTTAAACTTTTCACATTTTTTATGGCAAAAACATTGGGATATTAATTAAAGAACAAGCTCCATGAAGATTAATTAAAGAACAAGCTCCATGAAGATGTTTAGTAAATGTACTACTGCAAATGTATATAAACGTAATTTGATATTAGTAATATGCATTGCAAAGAACTTTAAACGCGCTTTTCTCAATATTTCAATTTTTCTGCACCCTCGATAAGAAAAATGGAAAGCTTATTTATTAATCTTTCAGATTATCTCTGAACTGGTTAGCTGAGAAAGAGCAGTAAGTGGTGTATCTGGTGAGAAGCTCCAGGGATGGCGCTGTAGCACCGCAGCAGACGGAGATCAGCAGAGCTTTCTTTGGCTTCTGTCCGTGGTTCTAGTCTGCGCGCGTCAGTGGATGGTGACGCCGTGGGTTTGTATGCTCTCTTTCACGCTCTCTCTCTCTGTGTCTCTGGGGGATTTCGCACCATTTCATTCTTTGGATCAAACCGGGCGAGACGCGACGGATTTACCGCCACAAGGGTGTGGTTCAATCCAAAATGACATCGCCGTATGTAAATGACAAGTGGAAGTAGGATCTCTGCCCATCCTTTAGAGATGTACACCGCGGTGAGTGTTGCCTTGTCCTAGCGGGGGAGCCACACGCGATTCATCCCGATGAGGGTTTTGTTTTATCGTCGATCTCTGATCGCTTGAGTCTGATTTGCAAACAGCAGATGCGTCTTTTAATCGGGGTCTGTCGTGAGGGCAGCGATGGTGAGATAACCGTGTCGCTTTCGCTCGCGGCGCTGGGTTTGTTTGCGCTCCTGTGTTGAATACCCGATTTATTGCCTTTCTATTGTCTCTTCACACAGAGCTCCGGGTCTGGGAACGCGTCCCTGCGCTGTTCTATGTCTTCATCGGCAGATTTCTCCGATGATGAAGAGTACAGTGTGAAATCTGGGTCGGTGTCGCCGGCACCGGGGGACACGTTACCGTGGAATTTACCCAGACATGAGCGCTCGAAGCGGAAGATCCAGGGAGGATCCGTGCTGGATCCTGCCGAGAGAGCGGTGCTCAGAATCGCAGGTAGGAATCCAAAACATATCCCAGTCTCACTGCAGCCATGCACGTCCATTCATCAGGCTCTTACAGGGAAAGTGGCGAGGCCTGTCACCACTCGGTGAACTACACGTGTAAATACAGAGTTGGAGAAATGATAAACGAAGTCACTTTGTTCGGGGGAATTTGGGTTTTAAGAAAGTTGTTTGATGGGTGATGTCATGTGCTTTAAATGTCTTGCAGCGGAAACCTTTTATCTGCCTAAAATCTGCAGGTCATCATCACCATCATCTCTGTCATGGTCATAAGAAAAAGAGAAAGCACTGCGTTGCCTCTGATACACGTTGAAACTGTTTTGGTAGCTGGGAGTCAGGGTTGTTTTTAAAAGCTCAAGGCTGAATCAGCAGTCTGTAATGGGCATGTTTTCTGTTCTGGAATGAAAGGCCATTCCCTCTTAGGCTTCTGTAGCATTATGACCCATTAAGCATGAGAACCAGATGGCAGCATGATATGCCATAATAATATGTCAAAATATCTATCTATCTATCTATCTATCTATCTATCTATCTATCTATCTATCTATCTATCTATCTATCTATCTATCT
>JAUMHP010000015.1:39782-50763 GCA_032361065.1 Enteromius trimaculatus | reverse complement strand
GATCTTGAGTTTGATTTATGAGTGAATTTAAAAGGCTGTTCTAACTGCAGGCCTGGGGTGATAACGGGACAAACCGCAATGGTTCTCCTCCACCTACATAGCACACACGGTCAGAAACTTTGTAAAAAGAAGTTTGTTATCATTCCTTTCACACATCCATTTCCTCCCTCCATGACAGCACAATTAAATCAAACTTAGCTCTAAAGAAACTAGGCTGTGCAATTCCTCACAGAGAGGGTTTCTGTATCAAGAGGCTTGGGTTTTATAGCCATCCAAATCTTCTATAAACACTGCGCTGGCCCTTGGTAATACAACTCCCGAATTCAAAGGTTTAGGTTTGGTTTTACCATTGGAAGAGAGGAAATGCTTGTTTCCAAAGCACATCATGTCATAAATGACCTGGCAAGGATCTGAAGACCAGATTCAAAACATGAAGCTGTACGCACCATTTGACAGGAAGCACCGGACAGAGGATGTGTCTTAATCCACCTTTCAGATTTTCCGTACAGCTCTGTGAAATTGCTATATGGTCCTTCCTTCCTCATTGTTTTTCAATTTACAGTGCACTGAACTGCCTAAGCTTCCATGCTGTGTCAAAATTGTGGAGGTTGGACCAAGAGATGGACTTCAGAACGAGAAGGTAGAGATTTCACAATTCTAGAGTGCTTGAATTTTTTTAAAGCATTTTAAGTTTGAGGGTGAAAACTCCATTATATCAAATGCAAAAGCATAAACATAACAAGATGCTAACTGTGCGTTCACACCGCCGCCGGCGAGATCGTCAAAATTTCGCCTTGGTTGCCTTGCCAACGACGCTGTACAGAGATTTTTTGAATGCTCTGAAGCTCTGACGTAGACTGAATGCTTGTCTTGTATTTAAAGTGGCCGCAAATCAAACAAACTTGTTAAACTTGTGCAGACTGACCACAAGGAGGGTATAAGTTAAGCTCATGAAATATATTGAATGTAAAAGTAAGAAATTGATCGATGAAAAGGACTTCTTTGTAGTTACATGTTTTTTTTAGTGGGAAAATGTTGCCTATAAATAGTATTGTGCATGTTCTTATTAAACTCATATCGTGATGGAGGGCAAAGCTGTTGCGATTGAGGTGCTAATAGCTAATAGAATAGGGTTGGAACCAAAGTGTACAGGACTGCGTTAGCTGGAATCTGCGTCATAGCTTATTACCATAAAGTTGACTTGATTTCAACTCTCCTCCACGCTCTCGCCGTCCAAGACTCGCCGCCTCTCGCCACCGGCTCACATTGAAAATAAATGACTTCCTGCCACTTTGACGCTCTCGCCGCCGGCGGTGTGAACGCACGGTGAGGCATGATGACAACCTAACCTGGTGCACATGTTTGATCACTGATGAGTCACTTTGTGGTTATCTGTGACGTTTTTTTTTTTTCAATGACACACCAAAATGTTCCCTATAGGTGAAAGATCTGGACTGCAGGCAGGTCAATTAAGCACAGGACTCTTCTACTATAAAGCCATGCTGTTGTAATAGCTGCAGTATATGGTTTTGCATTGTCCTGCTGAAATACAGGCCTTCCCTGAAATAGACGTCTTCTGGAGGGGAGCATTGTTGCTCTAAAATCTTTATACCACATACCTTTCAGACTTCATTCACAGAGATGAATACTGATATAACGCTGGAAGGTCTCCCTACTCTTTAGCCCGGAGAACAAGGCATCTTTGATTTCCAACAGGAATGTCAAACTTGAACTCGTCTGACCATAGAACACTTTCCTCTTTAAAACAGTTCTTCTTAAATTAGCCTTGGTCCACAGGGCCATCTTCACATATGGCTTCCTTTTTGCATGATAGGGCTTTAATTGGCATCTGCAAATGGCACAGCAAATTGTGTTTACCGACAGTGGTTTCTGAAAGTATTCCTGGGCCCATTTAGAAATGTCAATGACAAAATCATGCAGATGAGTCCAAAAAAGATCTTCAGCCTTTTTTCCAGTTTATCTGAATATTTTGATTATGTTAGTCACTGTAGATGAGATTTGCAAAGCCATTGCAATTTGATGCAGAGGAACTTGTTTTGCACTCTTTCACAGCAAGACATCGCTTTTGTAGCTAGTCATGTTACAGACCCGATGTCAGTTAACTGAAATAGTTGTGAACTAAAATGTTTTGCTTTTTCAGCCCTTTGTTGCCCCGTGCCAACTTTTTGGAGACCTGTAGCAGGCATCAAATTTAAAATAAATGGATGAAAGCGTAGAACTTGTAGAATGTCCACTATGTTCTATTTCTAATAAAATATAAGCTCATGAGATTTGAAAGCCTTTTGGTTTTCATTGTACTCAAAAAAAAAAAAGTCACAACATAGTTTATTGTTATTGTGTGTGTGTGTGTGTGTGTATGTTTCAAATACAATTCAGTGTTAACCTTTTAGCATCACTCAATGGTAGGCAACACTTACCATGATACAGTACATTCAGCATCTGTTACATATAAAACTGAACAATGTTTTAATGCCTGAAATATTGTATTGTAATTTAGCAAAAATGTCACCACAGGCACATATTTTCAATCAACCTTTTAGCAGATGCTGTCCTTATGTATATAAATTCACAAGAAAACTATTATTTGGTAGAGGTGGCAAGTAAATTATTCATCTCAGTAGCACAGGCAAACAGATGTACACGCTCCCTGGATGTGTTCATAGACACCTAGATCTTTTGTATCATTGTGTTTCTGCAGGAAGTAGTGCCGACAGAGGTCAAAATCCAGCTGATAGACATGCTCTCTCAGACCGGGCTGCCCGTCATCGAAGCCACTAGCTTTGTGTCTTCAAAGTGGGTAGCACAGGTAATAAGGTGCGATTGTTATCCTCGAAAGTGTGTTGGCTGGTACCCTGTGGCTTTTCTGTCAACGTGAAACCACTGCATTTGGTATTCACGTCCAAAAACTTCATTTGTGCAAAACCCGTTGGGATGAAGCTTGAGTATAAACTCTTGCTTGTTTGTTTTTCGGTTTTTCAGATGGCAGACCACACTGCAGTGCTGAGAGGGATTAAAAGGTCTCCTGACGTCAGATACCCTGTTCTGACTCCCAATATTCAGGGCTTCCAGGCAGCTGTAAGTAAATATTTGCATCATTTACATTTATTTACAAGTGACATTTGCAATTTACCTTCCATGCCAGGTCAATGATATTTTTCTTGTATAATAAACCACTTTATTTATGCATGTGCTCTGCCTACGCATTCACCGCCTCTTTGCTTTACATAAGAGCGCAACCTTTACGTCTTGTCCTATTTATTTGTAAATGTTTAGCCTATTTCTGTTAATTGCATTCCCTGCTAATCATGCGAGTTGTGCACACAAGCCAACATCTATAAGCACAAACTTGATTAAATGTTTCCTGTGAAAGGTTGCAGCAGGAGCTACTGAAGTGGCAGTGTTTGGTTCCGCCTCAGAGACTTTTAGCAGGAAGAACATCAACTGCTCCATAGAGGAGAGTTTGCAGAGGTTTGAGCAGGTCATCTCTGCAGCCAAACAGGAAGGAGTACAAGTGCGCGGGTGTGTTCCACCAAAACCAGCTTTCTTCTATGTGTTTTTTTTTTTTTTTTTTTAGGTTTATGCTAATCGGGTTAACTGGACAAAACAGTTGTGTTGCAACAGAGGGATGAAAGGACCAGTAGCGCCATGGTAGATTACAGACTTGTTTAGGATGAACATGAGTAGCCTAATACAGGATTGACTGATTTGGGGGAATATTTGTGCCAAAATGTGCCAATTATAGCATTCTCATTGATATTTAAAAGCATAATCAAAGTATCTTAATAAAAGTGCAAGGGACTTATGCATGGTCTCTCCAGATTTCTGCCCATAAGCTGCCTTCTTTTTTACCACAGTCCCCTGTGCTGTGTCGCTGCTTAACTAGGACAGAAGCAAACATTTATGTTTATACAAGCAGACTCTGTGATCCAACTTTGGTGTGACACTGAGCAGGAGGAATATCAACTTGGAAATTATTGCAGCATGCCTATGTGCCATAGACCCAGCATTCATATCAAGTAATAAGCCTGTGTTCATTATGTGTACTTTCACACTTCGGCACTAATTTTGAATGAGAATCTGACCAGCAACCTGCCAATGACTCAGAAACCGGCTGATTGTGCTGCAGGTTATAGTTACTCAGAGGGTTGTTGTTGCAAATCAGATAAAGGTCTGGTATAAAGAAGATTGTAGGCAAGACCATAACCGCATGTTCAGGATTTGGGCTTATCATAACAGTCAATAGTATCAGCCATTAAAACCCCCTGGAAGGAACTTGGAGAATGATATGTTACCACAAAACCAGTCATAAGGGTCAATTTTCAGAAAATGAAGATTTACGCACAATATTTGACTGAAATACAATGGGTGAAAAGAATCAAAATATTGAGAAAATTGTCTAGATTAAGTTTTTAGCAAGGTATGTAATCAAAGGTGCACTGGATCAAGGACTGAAGTAGTTGGTCTGGATAGTTGTAGTCTTGACGCTTACTGATGTTTTTGAATGCTCTGCAATGCTGATTGATGACTTTCCTGCAAAGTCAGTCTAATTCTTATTGGTTGCAGAAAGCTTAATAAATTATGAAAAAATAAATTAAGGTTTACCTCTGAGCTGCCAACATAATACTGCTGAGTCTGACATTTGATTCAGGTGACTGTCCCTGTGCTAAATGACTACTGAGCTTGAACTTCAGGACTATAGTTTTCAGGAGCCATTCATTATATAAGCAAATTTCAAGATTGATCTTTGGTTTAACCGAAAGGTCAGTGGTTTCTTTTATTGTACTTACATCTTTTTGGACTGTTTTCCCTTGAGTTTTCGAGATGGGGCATCAGAGCAGCATGAAATTATTCCAGAATTAATGAGTAAATAAGTCAAGTTCCAGATGTGCATGCAGTGTGGTGCTTTGTATCAGTTACAAGTACAATTACAAGTCCAGATGTGTCCCGAAATTTTTAGGCCGTGCTCTTTACTGAAAAAGAAACTAAAAACGATAGAGAGCAGTCACTTCAGTCTGACGAACTCATTCTGGCAAATGTGACTCAACGCCTAACATTCAAGAAGAGACTGCACGGAAATTCTGGTAGCACACAGCGGTATCGTCTGACAACCACAAGCCCTAGAGAAACATTTTCAACTTTTCACTTGTTTGTTCACTGTTTCTAGCAGAACATGTTTCCTTCACATATGGAAAGCGCATGTAGCTTGAACGTCACTCTCTAGCACCATTCCTCATTCCCACTGTCAACACTATTCGTACTATTTGTCACAACCGTTTGACACCGACCATATGTTTCGCCTTCTGCTGTACATTTTGTTTTATTCTGTGATAGATGTAATCCGATGTAAGAGCAGTTCAGGCCGCCGTGGACCGTTCTGCTTGTGGTTGCAGTAAAACAGCACTTGGCGTTATTTCATGTTGCATGACTGTTGGTACTGTAAGCTCAAAGCTATATATCCTCCTGCAAGTGCCGAGCTTTATGTCTTTCTCTTCTTTCCAGGTATGTTTCCTGTGCTCTCGGCTGTCCGTATGAGGGACAAGTAAAGCCATCACAAGTCACAAAGGTATTGTAATAGCATCGTTCAATCTATGAAAGTGTTGAGTGCTCTGCATATTTTTTCTTCCCACAATTTTTGCAGTCCCACAAGGGCCTTATTACGATGTTTGCTAAAAAACCTGCATGACGCTGTAACACGCCAGTGCTTTTCTAGTGCTCAGAATGAGCTCTCTGTGTGCACTCCTTCATCTTGTTTATATTTCCAGGGGGGACAGTGTTTTCATGGCTTTCCTCTGTTCCGGCCCAGGTGGCAAAGCGGTTGTTTGAGCTGGGCTGTTATGAGGTATCCCTGGGGGACACCATTGGCATAGGCACCGCGGGCTCCATGGCCGAGATGCTGAGTGATGTGTTGACAGAGGTGCCCGTCAGTGCACTGGCAGTACACTGCCACGACACTTACGGTCAGGCTCTGCCCAACATACTCATTGCTCTGCAGGTGAGCGACATTACAGTGGTCACAGTCATGAGGTACATGCACAAGGGTTTTGGAGAAGGGGATAATATAAAAAAAAACATCATATATGTTACCTGGAGTGGCATCTATCATCATTATGTGCAGACTGCACATAAGTCCAAACATATTATCAAGGATAATCTTTTCAGCCAGTGCTGCGTTTCGAACACACATCATAACACTAAAACCAATTTTTACAAACTTTGCTTTTATTTTGAATGTTTCGTTATAAAGTTTGACATGCTGAAAATGGAAATCAAATTACTTCTGTGTATCTTTAACAGTGCTTATGAAAACTAAAAAAATATGTTGAGCACTTATGAAAGTGAATCTGGTGTAGTTCATGCATAAAACTGACATGGCGCATGTAGAATTCTGAACTAACAACAACAGTTACCAAAACTGAGTGGTCCAAAACTTCAGACGTGTACTTTGGATGATTTTTTTAATGAATGGCCAATTTTCTTTGAATGTGGTCAGGCTCACATCTGCCCCTATTTTGACTCGCCAACAGGTTTTGAGAAATGCCAGACATCACAGGCAAATCGGTGCTCGTTCACGCGAATGACAATCACACAGTGTATGTGATCTGAGAGAAGCACCGATGTGTTGCCGACACCCGTGAGATTTTAGGCATGCTAAATATCTGGACCGGTCGGCGATTCAAAATCATGCCGCGTGAATGTGTTCTGATGAATGAATAACATAAACGATTACTTACAGCCAATGAGAGAGGGCAGCGGGATGCTGGGGGTGGAGTTACAGAGTTAAGGTATATAAGGTAAATATCGTCATCTATAATCTTCTTTTCGTTGTAAATGAGTGCACATACAATTTGTATGGCAAGCTTAATTTGCTTGCTATCATTTTTAATAATAATCCCAGTCTCACATGAGAACTCTTGCACACATGACCTCACGTTGTTTCCATGTCACTTCTGGTGTTTGTTTGACAGTGAAACAAAGTTGTCGGTGATTCTTCCTGTTGTAAAGTCATGCAGCGTGAAAACCCCTGTCCACGATCTATCATGCAGTGTGAACCTGAATGATACCCCAGATAGTCACGCAGTATGAAACGATCTGTGACGCCACTACTCTGAAAATCATGCAGTCTGAACTCTGCACAAGACCAGCATTGTTATTTCTACCCGTTTTAAGAGAGTGCACTCTTTGTTATTAAGTTATTGTTGTGAGACAGTCGTCTAATTAATGTTTACAAAATTCCTCCATAATAATATCATTGAGGAAAAGTAGATATTTGTTAGTAAGCTTAGTTATTGTTAGTTAGTTGTTAGTTATTTTCAAGGCGCAGAGATAAGATGATGTGTATTCTTCTGTCAGTTTTCTCTTTCCGGTCAACCACTGTCATGGTGAAGCAATGCTTAAAGAGAATATACAATTAATAAAATCAAGTCACATCAATTTTATAACACTTTATACAGATTTTTTCAAAGCAGCTTTACAGTATTAAACAGGAAAGGAACAGAATCAGTGATGCAAACTTAAAAAAAAAAAATTATTTATTTTATTTATTTATTTATTTAGTTCAAGTCAGAAACTGTGTAAAGTTAATTGATTATGAAAAAAGTTCAGTTCAACAATAAGCAGCTCAACTGAAGACAAGGACAGCGAAGTGTCATTTTACTGGCATAGCTTCCAGTTCCACTGGGGTAAATAACGACAATAATAATAATGCTTTAATTAGAAGATATTTAAATACATTTCTAATAAGAAATATTATTAATATTATTAGATATTTATTATATTACTATAATTTAAAGAAAATGTGTTATAAGCTATACAAACTTATGAAACATAAAACATAAACTAAAAGCAGACAAAACAAATTAGACAATGTAATTAGACAAACTTCTGGTTTAAGCCCACTTCTGGTCTTTTTCTGAAATCATTTTGATATTGCTAGATATTGATATTGCCGGTACATATGACTCTGCTTTACACCCCTACAACATGACTTACATTTCTTTCAGGTGCTTTACAGCATTGCTGTTTCCATTTTACACACTGCAACCTTATCACTGCAGAGGGCCCTACAACTATCTAATAAAACATCTGATTTAATAACACAGGCATCTGTTGGCCCCTGTGTGCTAAGTTGGTTAGTGGCACAGTAATGCAAGAATCACAAAATAAGTATGCAACATGCAAAGTGCTGGTATATTTCAACTATTTAAAAGAACTCGTTAAGGCAGAGCACATAAATCCAGTGGCAAAAGTCAGAGAAACAGAGTAATAAAGCACAAAGAAGCAGAAGTTTACAATGTTTCACCACCTTTTCTCACACACACACACAGGCCTCCAGGGAAGGCAACAAAAGCTACCGAAACACCTTCCAAAAACCCCCTGGAGTATAAGCAATTTAACTTTTTTTGTATTTTCACCTAAAAAGCACAGAACAACAACAACAGATACCACCCAAAATACGCTTACACAAAACTGCCAGGCGTATTTGAATGTGACGACTAAACGCTTTTATGAAACAATGCCTGCCTGTGGTTTAATTTTCGTGAACCTTAAACCACAGAGCACGGCCGCAATTCAGAAATAACACTGGCATGGCTTTATCAGCTCTCCAGGGCCCTTTGTGAGCTCTTTCTCAGTTTGTCTTCCCTCGCAGAACGCCGCTGCTCTTGGGGGGCTGGGCGGGTCAGCAGATGTGAAGGGTTGGACACAAAGGCTTACCTATTAGATGTCTGTTTCATATGACAGTGGCTTGGCTCTTGACAAAGCGCACGAGATGGAGGCTGGAGCGGGGCCCTCGGGGGCTCCAACTCATCTGTCGCTAGGGCCGTTGAACTCTGTGACAATGCTGCGCTTAAAGGGCAAGGGGAAAATTATCCTTTCATCACTCGCTACTAAACAGAGGGAGACCGGGGAAAAGGAAAACCCCGTGCTCTAGTATATTCCATTCTCGGCTCCCACCCCTTTTTAGCCCTGTCTGTCTGTTTATCCGGCTCTTTCCAGCTGTAACAGTGTAACTCTAACTGTGGTCTGTGCGCCACAGAAATGGCCATGCATTTCTCCGATTTTTTTTTCTGTGAATTGTGTGGCCTGACAGGGGGTCCTTTTTCTAAAGACAGAAAATGAACAAAGATACCTCACCAACTGAAAGCAATAAAGAAAGTGCACATACCTAAAGTACTACGAAACCAACACTTTATTAACTTCATCTCTTTTAACTCTCTGTTCATTAGTTTGTTTTAAAACGTTTTTCTAGTAAAATAAAGATTGATACAACCTGGTATAACAAATGGTTAAATTGAGAAATTTTACACTTTTATCCACTAAATGAGCTAATTTCAAATTTGATACCTGCTACAGGTCATTTTGAAAAGATTCAGCTAGGAGAACATCTAGCGACAAATTTAGCTAATTGGTCTTTCACCTATATAGAACATTTGGTGCAAAACTCCAGAAACTAACAACCTTGATGCCCAGACATCTTTAAACTTTTCTGAAAAGAAGAGAAGATGCTACACCATGGTAATCATGCCCCCATCCCAACTAGTTTGAGACCTGGAGCAGGCATCAAATTTGAAACGTTCTCATTTTCTGCATACAATTTTAATATTTCTCAGTTTCTGCACCCCTAGTACAATTGCAAAATAAATATTTATATAGATATTTATAAATAAATAAATATTTATTTATTATTGCCATTGGTTAGACAAACTGATGTTTTGGAACCTAACTTATATCATTTGTTGAATGATTGCTGCTGTATCTTTGTCATGAATGAGACGTGAGGCGAGCGGATCCATATGCAGACATTTATTAATTCACTTACACATTACAGGAGAGCAGGGTCTTGGCACGGGCGAACATTAACATAAGAGGCAGAGACGACAGAATTATCCAGTAGCATAGCGATAGTCAGGTGATGGGCGAACGTAATCCTATGGGGCAAAGACAAGAGCAAATATCCAAGGCAGGCATGGTCCGTAACGATAAATCCAAACAGGGAGAAACACAAGGAACATGAACGGCTACACAAAGGGAGTAAACACGGGATACATCCAACAATGACGAGCGAATTCACATAAAACAAACAGGGCTTTTCTACACATGAAAGTTAGGCTAAGGGGTGGAGAAATGGATAAGTGGCCATGACAACAGACAAGGTGGGTGGAGACACAAGTTCATAATAAGAGTCCGGGAAAATCAACGGAAACAAACACACAAAAGAGACATGGATAATAACATTAACATAATCCCTAAAAGTATTACTATAAAATATTATGTTATTGTTATATATATAGAAAAATATTCAAATGCTGCATTGCAGTTTGTAATATCACATTAAAGTGTACAGAGGTGTATAGTTTATATATTTATATTTGTCAAAGTAGCTTATTAGTATATAAGTATTATACTGTGATAACATACTTTATTGAACAAATTAAGTGTGGTCAGCAAGGACTAGAAACAATACACAAGAACTGGCAAAAAAAAAAATATTTTGTCTAAGACTTCAGACCTTATGTGGCAAACATTTTTAGGAAGTAATTACTGGTAGTTTTCCCTAGTTGTTGGGGATTTCAGACTTGTTCAATATTTCGGGTACAATTGTGAAGGCTGCAGCCACCATTGTGACATCAAGTTAAGTATCTTTGACAACAACGAGAGGAGACAGAAATAGCTTCAAATTCCGGACGGTGAATCAGCATTGAACCGATATATCACAGACACCCCCAAGAGCACTGGAAATAATAACTGCCCATCATTTGTCCTCCTCTACTGACCCCTTTAGCAAAACTTGGTGGAAATGAAACATTTTATCATCGTTTTTCATTAACGTTTGCCAGTCGTCTCCGCCACTAGCTGAGCCAGAAATGAATTCCGCTCACCCTGTCAGCTTAGAGTCACCTCTGCTTTTGTTTAGGATAAAGACATTATAGGCTCTTTGTATGGCTTTTCTCATGGACTTTTT
>JAUMHP010000010.1:3443596-3453702 GCA_032361065.1 Enteromius trimaculatus | reverse complement strand
GATAGATAGATAGATAGATAGATAGATAGATAGATAGATAGATAGATAGATAGATAGACAGACAGATAGATAGACAGTGCTATACTACACTGAAGATACTACAGTTAAATAAGTAAAGAGTAACTTTCTGTCTGTACAACTTAATTTTAGGAATTTTTGCCCGCTACTTAGTTACGCATAACATTGTTACCCTTCGACCCCCGTGGGTTAAAGTCTGTGTGTGTGTCTCTGTGTGTCCCACACAGGCCAAGCACTTCCGTCTCTACACACACGAGGTGCTGGAGCTGGGTCACAATGTGTCCTTTCTTCTGCTGCTGCCTGCCTCAGACGACGTTTGCTCTGCCCCGGGACAGACCAACCCCTACACACCACACTCGGGGTTCCTCAACCTCCCTCTTCAAATGTTTGAGCTCGGTACACTGGCTTCTGTTTCAACCCCTACAATATTAGCTCAGTTGGCCTTATAAAAATCCACAGATTCCTCCCCCCTCTGCCCCCAGTCGCACTCCCTTAGGACCTCTAGTAAATCAAGCAGACACACACACATGCAGACACCAGCGGGGTGGCGGTGCGCACCACGGCTAGCCAAACAGCCACCCACCCCCCTTGCTGAGCCCAGACTGTGTAAAATAAGGAAAGGTTAAACAAGTAATCAATATTATAATTCAATAAAATGTGTTTTAAAGAACGGCAGATCATTTTCATTCAAATAGCAGGGTTTGTTTTCAGTGTGCTTGTATGCTTAACAGCGGTGCCAGTTAGAACACTTAGTAGCTTATTCAGCTGCTGTTGTGGGGAGAGTTTCAAACAACTTTTTAAACGTTATACTGTGAGGTAGTTTCAACCCAAACACCATACACTTGTAAACCACCCACAGATTTCCATTACAAAAACGTCTTTTAAAAAGATTCGTCAGTGTTTTTCGGACATTAATGATAACCTTCCTAGGGTCTCAATTTCACGCGCACACCACCCAGTGAAGTCAATTTGAAAAATGCAATAACATCTGACTAGTGTTGCCCTTATATGACAGTGTCCGTTACTAAGTACGCTATTATATATTTTTTGTCTCCCATGTGCAGTTCACTTCTGCTCGTATAAGGAAAAATTTATCAGTCTTTACTGCCGGCTGTCCTCAGTGCTGGACCTGGACGCTCTAATTACCCAGCAGGCTTTTAGAGAGGCCATCACTGACTCAGAGGTGTCCACAGCCAAACAGAGACACCAACACATATTGGACTACATTCAGGTATGATCTATGAAGGCTAATGTGATTTGTAAATTTTTTTTCCCTCTCCCTTGTTCCAAATTATATAATAAACAAAAAAATATTTATATTTATTAAAATTTTACTTATTTGTCATATTTTTACTATTGCTGTCAAACAATTAATTGCAATTAATCACATGTAAAATAAATGTTTTTGTTTACATTATATATGTATGTGTACTGTGTATATTTATTATGTATATATAAATGCACACATATAAAGTATAAATTTAGAAAATATTTACGTTTATACATTTATATATTTATATTCTTATATTTCATATTATATATAAATATATAAGTATATTTATTTTATAAACATCCAATAATTTTTCTTAAATATATATGCACGACTTTGTTTTTATATATACATAACATACACAGTACACACACACACATATATTCTGTAAACAAAAACATTTATTATGGATGCGATTAATTGCAATGAATCGTTTGACAGCACTAATTTTTACATAATTTGTAAAATATTAATAAAGAAAATACATTTTTTGGCTTCTTTTTACAAAAATACCAATTACTTAATAAAGGCTTGAATTTATAGATATAATGCACAGCAATAATTTGTCACTATATACAAACTCTTTTACTGTAGTCCTTATGGGCAATTGTTTAAGCTAAATACCTGATATGAAAATGTAGCATTTTCTTCTAATTTCTTCACTTAAATTTCACTCTTAAGTAGATGTTTTATAAGGTCTGTGTTATATTGTGTTTAGTACTTGTTGTACGTCTTGGAACTATGTTAGTTCAGGAATCATTTGCAAATGAATATCCATTGTGATTGGAGCAGTCAGTGTGAGCCCACTTTGCACATCCATCACAGAAAATCTATTTCCTTCCAGTTTAAGTCATTTGTTGCACTGCAGGCATTTTGCATCTTCACTTTAGCCAAGCTTAACAGTGATTTTGTGTCGTGCTTTTGGTCTACAAAAGGGAATTTTCTCTAAATAATATGCTTTTGCATTTTTTTTTATCCAGTTGCTTTTTAGCATGGATATTACTAGAATATTAGCTATTTATTAGTAGTAATTAAGCACATATCAATGGCTTATTCTACATGACCTTAATCTACATCCATAATCCTAATCATAACAATGATATTTATTCCTCTGATAGCAAACGTGAATTTTCAGCAGCCATTGATCCAGCCTTTAGTGTCACGTGATTAGAAATGATCAGGCCATAATTTAACATTCTTAACGAATAAGTTGTCAATCGTTCTTTTTCTCTTTTCTCTTCTTCTGCGGCTACATCCACGACTAAATCGGCTTGTTGAACAACAGAAACAAAGTTTAAGAATTTTTCTCCCCTTGAACTGCTGGTCGCACCGATGCAACCTCAGATTTTGTTTAGTGGCCTATTGAGAAATGAACATAACATAAGCAGCAAACAGGTGTGCGGGATAGTTGTATGGTGGTGTTTTATTGCTATTTCGTATTTGAAAATTGTTTGTACACTATCTGAAAGGATGCTTTACTGCTTCATTCCCTTTTATTAGCCACATTCGTGTTGTTTCAACTACAACTTTTAGCAATACGTCATTCATGTTTCAGTCCTGACGATCACATGTTTATTCCCAGCCCCTTGGGAGTGTTGGAAACATCAAACTACAAAAACAATTTAAACTAATAATCCAATTAGGATAGTTTATTGATGTCATAAAGCATAACTACTAGACGTATAAACTGTAAAACAAGTTGTTTTTCTTATGTCGAAATTTCAATAACAGCTCAGCAGACTCTCTCACAATTCGACTTGAAAGAGAGGCGTGTGTTAAGTGTGCCGGTCTGAAATAATCCCTCTCCGCCACCCCGGTCTGGACGATTAATTGAGATTGACCACAAAACCACAAGAGTGTTTGTGTGATGTCAGGTCCAAGAGGCGCTGGAAAAAAGCAGCACACTGACCACAGATTACACAGCGCCTAAGAGCGACGAGGGGAAAAAATAATACCGATCAATGAGTGTGACTGCATGAATGTGTGTGTGGGGTTGAGCAATGTGGCATCAATTAGCGTGAAAACCTTAATGTTCCAGGAGGCGGCGAAGCAGAAAGAGCCACGTCTGTCAGAGTGGCATGGTGGTGGAAAGAGCTTTGCGCTCCGCTCTCGTGCAAGAGGGCAGGTTTATGTCGCTGTGCGGTCCACTCAAAAATCTGATGGCAGACCGCAAAATGCGTGTTTCAGATTCATGTGGCAAGATGTGTCATTGAGACAGAGCTACCATGACACTCAAATGCAACTTTTTGGCTTTAAGTTGGCAGATTTACAAGTTTGCTGCTATATAATGCAAGTGACATAAGCTACCAGAGTAATATCTGATATTACTCACTGCTATAGAGTTAGTTCAGGGCCCAGATTTTTAAAGTGGTGGACCAAAAGGATACCAAAGTTGTGTCTGACACAAGCGTGTTAAAAATGTCCTTAAATCCAACACTAAAATTGTTCACATGACAGGCTGACAAATATCTTGAGAAAAGTACCTTCTTACAGTATCACTGCATTAGAGCATGTTCTGTAGCAAGGGTTGAAATCGTAAAGGGATACTCATTTGCAAGGCAGAATCAGAAATTGTAAAACTCATGCAATTTGTTCAAAAGTTTTATTAACTCTACATTAACTCACATAACTGAACACACAAGTATAAATACACTCACACATTTGGAAAGTTCAAAGAAGGCTATCATTTAAACCATTATGAAAAGCCTAAATTGAAGTTATGAAAAGAGAGTCAATTGCTGCGGCACCCGGGCAGCAGTTGGGGGAACGGTGCCTTGCTCAAGGGTCTCTAACCCCACCCCCAATCCCTGCCGGACCTGGGACTCGAACCTATGACCTTTGGGTTACAAGTCCAACTCCCTATCCATTAGGCCACGACTACCCCTGTGGGGTCCTCCGATCCTTATAATCGCAATTTGAGTTACCCCTTTGGTTGGTAAGAAAACAAAAATAGCATCATTTACGCAATCATTCTACTCTCCTGACTTATGTCTTCTGCCTTTTAAGAGAGTTTCACAACGCTGCACATACGCACGCTTTAATGTATTTAACATAATCAGCCTTGTCTATTCGCTCATATGCTTAAGCATGCATTGTGATACTCTCTAAAATGGCATAAAACTTAACTCAGGGGAGAGGAATGAGCTTTTCCTCCAGCAAAAAACAACCATATAGGTCGCTTGTGCTTGTACCTTATTACGACCTATATTTACGATTTAAAGGTAAGTTCCCCTTTAGCGGATGAAAAATAATGACAGTTTTGCATTGTGTCTGTCGTCATCAAATGACACCATTATCAATGATGCAGTGTGTGGACTTTACACTGATCTCACAGTGATTAAAACATATTTTACTAGGTGTAATTCGTACAAATGACTATACTAACCCACCCCTAAACCTACCCATTATAAAAATCATGACTTAAAGGGTTTTATGAGCGTTCTCTGGGTTCGAACCCATGAATACACGATCACATTTACATACCGAGCTACTGTACATCAACCCTCAATCATGAGGCAGATAAAATAGTACAAAACATCAATATGCAAATGTCCAGTTGCAGATAGGGGCGCGATTGTAGTATATGCTCTGATGGGTTGTATTTCACTGCTTTTGTACAAGCGGTCTATACAGTCGCATTGGTTGCGGGACAGGTTGAGAAGAATGGTTGAGTAAATTATGTTATTTTTGTTTCTTTGTGCAAAATAAGTACCCTCATGGCATCACTAGAGCCACTGATGTCACATGGACTGTTTTAAAGATGTTTTTAATACATTTCTGGATCTGGGAACATTTCAGTTGTATTGTTGTCTATGGAGGATCAGATGGCTCTCTGATCTCACAAAAAAATATCTTAATTTGTGTCTCAAAGATGAACAAAGGTCTTATGGTTTTGGAACGACATAATTTTCATTTTTGGGTGAAGTAACCCTTTAGGAATAAGCTGCCTGTCTCGCTCTGTGTTGCATTGGTCTAATATTTCAACATTTTTTCCAAACATTATGCTTATACAGCCTTTGATGCATATAAAAACGAAAAGCCTTTTCTCAGCCCTGTTAATGGTCAGGCCTTTTCATTTCGCTCTCCTAAATATGCATGATTATATGGTCAGCTGCATTTTATTATTCCAATTTAACATTATTTCTCCATGCAGTCTATGGCCCTGTTAGAATAGCTGGCAAGCAGTCTGTCCATGTTGGGTTTTCATTTTATTCATTTTTTTTTAATTTCACCAAATTTTGCATCAAAATACTGTAGAGTTTGACTGCACAGCCTTTGACGCACATAAAAAGAAAAACATTTTCTCATCCCTTTAATAATGGTCAGAAATATTCATTCTGCTATCCTAAATATGCACAATTATATGGTCAGTTACATTTTATTATTTCCATTTAACATGATTTTTCCCTGCTGTCCATGGCCCTATCAGAACAGACCTGTGATTCATTGAGTTGAGAGGCGCTATATTGGAGCACTGGGTATGATATAAGCCACCCTGCCTATTTATTCTTATTTTCCCCTAATTTCTTGCAATATTTCCCAGCCAGCAGCATCAGCCAAACATTTATTAGTTGAAGTAGTCTATTTCGCAACTTAAAGAAACTCACATTATTGCCCTTGTCATACTGGAGTCCCCTCTTTGTCGTTAGAAGCCCAGCATATTTTCCAAAGGAGTCATCCTGTGGTGTCAAAGCTCATTCCCATAAGCTGGATCTCACATGGCATTTGCTAGAAAGAGCTCAGATTGCAGAGTGTGTGTGTGTGTGTGTGTGTGTGTTTTTTCGTCTACCCTGCTTCATTTTTGTACAGCCTTTTTCCTTCCAATTTGAAATAAGCTCCTTGTAAATACAATTGCTATAGTACGTCCCAAGGATGGAAAATATGAAAGTGGTAGTTGTGAAGATTCACTGCACGGAGGTTAACAGCTCTGATTGAAAACACATTTTACCTCTCATTTCGCTTCTGCACACTAAATAGGAGCAATATGTACAATTCAGCTCTGACGTGCCATGATTGGTGAACAGAGGAAGATGACACAAAATAAATTATGATATTAGTCACGGTCATGCCCCTTCAGACTTCACAGCAAGTTTGCTGCGGCCTCCTTTTGAAGCTTTTGTGTGATGCGCTTTAATGGTTTGAAAAGCTTTGTGATGTTTGTGGGGAAAACGCTTGCGAGGTATGTGTGGGGGAAATACCGCATTTCTCACACTGAAAGCTGCGATTTGCATTTTTATCGAATCAACATTTAAATAGGCCCCTTTAGTTTAGTTTTCAAGCTAACCTTATTTTCCAATGAAATAACAGCGCATGTTTGTTTTTTTTCCTTTGTGTGTCTGAAGCAATTGGAAGAGATGTGGCGAGACGTTCGCTGGATCACCAATGCCCTGCAGTACGCCCGTTATAAACAGCCTCTCGGCTGGGTGCCTATCACCTGGCTAGTAGATGTCAGCGTGGAGCCTCCTGTCCAGAAGAATGACTCCACATCCTCTAACACAGACTACGTGCCCACTCCCTCGCCCTCTCCAGAAATGAGGAGACGAAAGCCCACAATCGGTAAACGCTGTTTTTCAATAGCTGCCTTTCATCCAGGCATAAAAATATGTGTTGTGCTTGACTGGGTGTCTGTGTTGCATTCAGATATGTAGTGAGAATGTGACATTTGTTGACAGCACAAAAAAACGTATCTGCAGGAAATAAATAGGTGTATCGACTTAATTATAATTCGGCACACTTATTGTTATGAAAAAACATTCTGTATTGATGCTTTGAGGTACCATTTGTTTTTCAAAGCATTACTGGATGTTATTTGGCATAAAAGGAAAAATGGTATGTAAAATTATGGCAACAAAAAGGTAGCAAAAGGCAATAGTTTTTTATTTTACAGAGATGAAATACAGATTAAGCGGTAATGTTCTGGCAAGGTGTGATTTTTGGAAATTTGGGCTTTTTAAGGTTTTGATCTGTTTTACTTAGGATTGACAAATGATAATAATTCACAGACATGGGTTGTCACTGCTGTGTCTGTTCTAGTAAGACCCAATTGAGCTGATTTTAATAGATTTGCATTTGACTTAGTCATTGCATAAAGCTTAAAACAAATTTGGATGATATAATAATACCCAAACTGGCCCGTGTCTCCTTAAGTGTTTTTTTTTATATAAACCAAGCAGTTCTGATACGCCTTTACATTTTTTTTGAAAGTTAAAAACATTTATTGAAAACAGATGTTATTGAGCACACTTAAATATTATTCATTGTGTGCAATAAATTGCATGTTGCCTGTCTGCTGGGTGTTTTTACTTTATTTTCAATCTTCTGTATTCCACATTTCTCAGGATTTATAATTATTCTATTATGTGCGAGGATGTGTATTCAACAAACTGCCACATTAAAATACTGAATAAATGAAAGCTGTTTTTGTTAATCTTTCAGAAAGGACGTTTACTATCAAGCATAGATATAACTTTATTTTCATTCGTTCTTTAATAAATTTATGAAATGCTATTGCATTATATAATGCTTAGTATGTTCAATGTAAATGTCCAGTAAATGGATCTATGTTATAAATACGCACTGCCATTTAAAAGTTTGGGTTGGTACGTTTTTATTTATTTAATTAATACTTTTATTTAACAACGATACACTAAACTGATGTTAAGTGGCATTAAAACTATTTAATTATTAAAATATTTATTTATAAGATAAAATAAAAATGTTAACAAAACTATTTTCATCAATGATAATAATAAGAAATGTTCGTGACACTGAAAATGTAGTTTTGCCATCAGAGGAATAAATTACATTTTAATATATATTGAAATGTTTTTCTTTTTTAATGTAAACATTTTTTGACTGTATTTTTAATCAAATAAATGCAGTCTGATGCATTTATTCAAATTTCATTCAAATGATGAGCATGAGACATTCTAATCAGATTTTTATAGACCTTCCTTTTGA
The DNA here is from genome assembly GCA_032361065.1 of Enteromius trimaculatus. Lineage (NCBI taxonomy): Eukaryota > Metazoa > Chordata > Actinopteri > Cypriniformes > Cyprinidae > Enteromius > Enteromius trimaculatus. The sequence goes on along the minus strand of JAUMHP010000010.1, from coordinate 3,445,454 downwards.
CATGTTTCATTATTTCATTACTAAATTGGATAAGCAATATCATGCTTATTAATTCCAGTGGACTTATTATTTCAATTCCCATCTTTTGCAGAGTCCCAACCAGGTTCAGATGAAGAAGGCTGTTCAGAGGTCTTCCTCCCCACAGACAGCGATTACGACTCCAGCGACGCTCTGAGCCCTCGTGACCTGGACTTAGTCTACTCCTCAGCCCAGGATCTCTCCCATCAGGCCGCGCACGTCCTCAGCGGGAGCGCTCCTGACGTTCTTCAGATGCACGATCTCAAATACAGCGCATGCTCCAAGTCTATTCTGGAAACCGATTCGTGCACCAAGGACATGGAGGACCTATCGCTGTCCTCTTACTCCGTGAAGACCACAGACAAGCCATCCCGCTGCAAGTTCCTAGCCGATCCACCAACGAAACGTAAGCTGCTGTCCAAAAGCCATCCCCAGAGGAGTTACTTTGGCGGGCCGCACCGCTGGCTGCGTGTACAGAGCGAAAGTCACACTCCCTCTTTATCCGAAGGCATCTACACCAGACAGAGCGATATCGACCTGCCGCTGGAGACGCCGCTCACCCTACCGCCCTCGCCCACTACCTCCTACAGTTTGGATGAGTACAGACCGCCCTACAGGGAGTCTAAGCCCAACGTTCGCAGGATCTTTGTGGAGTCGTGCAGCAAGACATCACCCTGCAGAGATGCCCCACACTGGGAGGAGGAGGAGGCAGGACTGAGAGGAGCTACAGCTAGAGATGCTGGATCGGGATACGGCACTAAGGCAGAAGCTCAGGACGTTGATTCGGACGAGCAAACGAACGAACAAGTGTCGGAGATCCTCAGCAGCACTCTTTAGGATGATACAAGCGTTCCATCATGTGGATGTGTGGTTTTATCACCGCTTGAATTGCCTCTAAGCTCCAGAACTCCTCTTTCCTCTCTGAACGCACACTTTACAGCTCACGGTTGTAACGAGTGAACACTTAGCTTAATCAATTCTTGCATCCTCGCTGCAGAGGATGAAGTTGCTGGTCAACTCTGCGGGACTCATTAATCATGGCTCTGACTGTTACAATGTTAAATATCAATGCAACGTGAAACAAAGCACTGCTTTTCCTCAGAACTTGAAATTGCCTCAGCCAATGGAGCCCAACAGTGAGCGCCCACTTTTTCAGCTGCCTTTGTTCTGAATGTATTTTTCCCATTTATTATCACCATAGGGGTTTCATAAATGTCTTCAGACTGAAAGACTTTGAAGTCATGAACAAAACCCAAACCAGCGCTATATTATATCTATTTGCACACAAGAACACAAACATTTTTATGTGTGTGTCTGTCTGTATGTAGAGATATATATGTGTGTGTGTGTGTGTGTGTGTGTGTGTGTGTGTAATTATTTATTTATTTATTATATATCAATATATCAGTGCAGTCAAATGATTAATCATGATTAATCACGTCCAAATTAAACGTTTTTGTTCACATAATATACGTGTGTGTGTGTGTACTTTGTATATTTATGTATATATAAATACACACAAATGCAGTATATATTTGGAAAATATTTAAATGTATGTATATATTTATATTCATATCATTTATATAGAATATATATTTGATGTATAAACATCATATTTTTCTTAAATGTAGTATATACATGCATATGTATGCATTTACATGTAATGAATAAATATAATCAGTACACTTAAATTTGTATTGTAAAGAAAAACTTAGTTTGGATGCACAATTAATATGTGTGTGTGTGTTTGTGTGTGTGTGTGTGAGAGAGGAGAGAGAGTGTTTAATGCATTAGTTAAAAAATCTACATTTTAAAAACATTGTTACAAGTTTATCTACCC
>JAUMHP010000010.1:3424170-3443496 GCA_032361065.1 Enteromius trimaculatus | reverse complement strand
TATATATATATATAATATGAATATAAATAAATACATGTAAATATTTACTAATTATATACTGTACGTGAGTGTCTTTATATATACATAATAAATATGCACAGTTCACACACACACACACACACACACACACACACGCACACACACATATATATAATGTTATGCACAAATATTTTATTTTGGATGTGATTAATCATGATTAATTATTGCCCAGAACTAATAAATATAATTAACGTATAAATATGTCAATACATAAATAAATGTAAATATCTGCACATAAATGCAACAATATATACATTTTTACTTTAATGTAAATACTATATTTTATCAAGTAAATGTTATACTTTTATTCTAAATATAATTTACTGTACATATGTACATATATTTGCTATAATATAAACTACATATTATCATTTAATACCGAAAACAATCAGTAAAAGGTACTTCAGTGTATTTGGAAGATGATTTTCCACAATAATTGCATGTCAATGTAATTTTATCCACACTAAAATATCAAAGTATTATCTTAGCAGCATGACATGGAAATTCATGAGCATAGGAATTCAAACGGCCAACAGGAAACAGTTTATTTGTGAACAATCGCTGATCTTATAATGTGAGTAGGTTAGGTTGAGTACACTGTGATGGTTTGTTCCAGCAGATTCACCTCTGTGAATCACATACAGTAGGAAGAGGAAGAGGTGAGAGAAGTTCTCCTCAGCAAAATGTCACCCTCCTTTGAGACCAGCAGCACTGTATGGAAGAATGGCTATATATAACCCGTTTTCTAGCGCAAGACTGGAGACTTAAACAGCTGAATCTTATTACAGCAGGACAGCTCTAATAGCAGAATCGCTGCGTGTTGGTCAGACGTTCGCTTCTCTGAATTATATAACCGGGCAAAGCTGACTCATACTCAGCTGAAACCGCTCAGTTGTCTCTCGGCGTAGCTACCTTTCCAAAACGTGTCTCAGCTCAGTGTGAGCGAGTGTGAGAGTGTGACGTTCGAGTCACTTTGCGGCTGCTGTGTAAGAGCTGTAATTATTCGGCTCATGAAGGAAAGAGGAGACCTGTGGGGAGGAAGAAGTATGAAGTGACAAAGAACTGCTCTTCCAGCTGACTTACCTTAGAGCCCCGCTCGTTAAAAATAATTTCCACATCCAAAATTTTCCCAAATTGCTGTGGAGAGAAAAGGAGATGGGGAGGGGGAAAAAAAGAGGAGAGACAGGGGAGAAAGAAAGAAAGACAGGGAGGGAGAGAGAAGGAGTAATTAGAACTCATCTCTTCTGCAGTTTGTCAGGAAACTTGAGCACTTGATTGCACAGGGAGCTAAAATAGTAAACCCACCGCTTTTACTATGAACACGTAAGACAAACCTTCACACATCTCCTTTGCCATGACAGAGAAATGATACTGATGCGCACAACTCATCAGTAATGGGTTACTTTAAAAGTAACGCATTACAACAATACTACAAAACAAGCTAATTATGTAGTCTCCCACTACTATTAAGATACATTTGCTACTTTTTTTCACCGTTAACTGACTGAAACTAGGTTTGGGGTGGAATACTAATCTAACATTTAAACTCTGCAGAGTACACTGCATATTTTATAATAGAAAGTGCAACAGTACAGACATTATTCAGTAATTATAGATCTAAAAAATAAGATACAACATTTAGTTTCAGGCTTTATTTTTGTAATGGGGATTTTGTGGCAGGTACCGGTAGCATCTGACATGTGACTGACTTTGTCAACTGTTGAAAAAGTACTTTCTTTATATTATGAACTTGTGTAGTTTGAATCCAGTGGTAATATTAGATGTAGTAATCCAGCCATACTACATGCACCTAATATTAGTAAAAAAATATGCACATGAAAGATGCAACTACTTTCTTTAAGAGTGAGTCAATGAATCATTCACTCATTTGATATATCAAAAAGTTTTTCATCATGTCTTTATGAGTTAGTCAATGAACCATTTACTCATTTGATAAAACAAGTGGCTGTTGTTATGATGATTATATGCAATTTAAACATTAAATCGACTGAACTGTACAAAAACACAGAGTCACTCAGGAAGGAATTGCGACTTTTTTTAAACGAGTTAAAGAAACTCACTCATTTGACTTGTTCATTCACTCAATAAGACTGATTAATTCAGAAAAGATTAACTTTGCATGACACACAAAAACTACAAATACATTTGATATATTTTAAAAACTAACTCGGATCCTATGATGTAAATTTAATTGAGGGCTGTTATTTGTAGCTGCCTAACCAATTGTACTACATGAAGCTCTCGGCTGGGTTGGAATCTGAGAACGAGCAGGACATACTGCTGATGGGAGCAAACTTCAAAAGATCACAGCGGAACCCTGCTGTGTATGCACCAGTGCTCTTAATGACACGATATGGCTTGTTATTTTCTGTGGTGTTTTTGACTGATAAAAGCTGGACGAAGCCACGGGAGAGGGTATTTCTGGCTTGACTTAACACCAAACGCCCGACTCAATTAAAAAAAGGATAATTGGATATAGAACAGCCATCATCGCCGATGATAAACCATATATTTGTTTATTATCTCAGTGACGAATACCACCCTCGTAATTACCTGTCACTTCGGTTATTATTTTCAAGCTATTTGCGCTCCGTTCTGTGGTTTTATCTGATTGTCATTCTCACGGCCTTCTGAAAGGCCCAATCTCTCATTTTTATTCTCTAATTAGCATTAGCCATGAGGCACTGACCACTCCCTCCGAGATACGGCTTTGTCTGGAAGCATATGGATTTGCAGCCTGGTTGCCCTTTGAGGACAGAAGCCTAAAAAACTTTCGTGACTGAACGTTACTCATACCTGGGGCCAAAAGGTGAACCCTGAAGAAACCATGGCCTGATTAGAGGTGATAAACACCACCCTCGCTGCACGAAACACGCGTTAACCTCGCCTTTTGCTAATCGGGATCCTGGTTAGGGAGCTCCACAACGAGACCTTGAATCTAGCAGGTTTATTTAAATAAACATGCCAGAGCATGCCAACGCAAGGTCACCGCCGCTCTAGCCGAAGGAGGAGACAGCTTCTTTAAGAAGTAATTTGGAACAGGCCTGAATAATTGGTTAGATGGAAGCGGGAGGCTCCAGGGTGCACCGCTATAAATGTGCCAGTAAGCATGACTGTTTGTATGAAAGCGTAGGACAGCAATTAGAGCAACCGCTCAAAGTGACACATGTGATAAAGGTTCTGTTTGCATTTCTCTCTTCCACTTTGGCGGCCGCTGGAGAGGAGTGACGGCCAGCCCGGAGCTCCCTGGAGGATTAACGGTGCTTAAGCGTTCCATTTAATGCGGCCTGCTTTGGAGATCATTACAGAACGCGGTGGAATGAAAGCAAAACCTTAAGTTCCCCTAATGGGAGGAATGAAAGCAGGTTTTAATTGCTGTCTAAAATGGCTGTATTATTTCATTAAAACTAATTACCCTGTCAAGCAGGCCGCATCGGCTTCATTTCAGCACAACAGGGGAGAAATGGGCCTTCCAGGCACCTACGGCTCAACGGGATTGATCGAGGGCCCAGGTCACTAATAAGGTTAAGAAGAGTTGCCTTTCATCCGCCCAGCTGTGGGGAGAACCTGAGGCAGACTGTATACTGTATGTGCGTGTTTGCAGCATGGAGGAGGCTGAGAGCGCCGCTCTGATCTCAAGCGGGGTGAAAAAAAAGAAGTGACGCCTCGCAGTTCATTTCGGCCCGGCTGTTGCTTGATCTACCGCGCTTGTTTTTTTCCAGCTCAATTCAAATTCCGCAGCCAAACCCAAACAGCTGCTACTTGACATGATTCCCTCCATTTGTTCAAATTAAGATGCTTTTTTTTTCTCCCGCCAGAGCTGGAATCAAACGCTGGCATTTGCGTCTCAGCGTGAACCTGCTCACGACCGCAGACGATTCGCGCTAAACAAAGTCTGCGGACGCTAATGGTTTTAACCCACCCTAATGGGCTTATGGTATTGCTGAAATATTTCCCAGGGTAGTCATCCCCGGGAAAACTGAACTAATCACAGCTAGTCACCATAGGCCCCATCATCGCCACTGCCTTGCAGCAGAGAGCTTTAATAAGAGTGTAGGCCTACATGAAATTAGGATCAATGGGAGATCGCAGTGCGAGACTGCTGGTGGTCCACACTCTTGATGGGTTGGGAAAACGCTTCGCGAGAATTGTTTGAAGCGAGTCAGCATTGCTGTGAAAACGGAGGGAGAGTAGTTAAAAAAGCGAGGCAGTAGTGTGACATTAAGACGGTTTTGTTTGGAAATCAAGCAGGTATCATTATAAACCCATTATGAAGCCATATGGGGCTTCTGCTTTTGTTTGAGATTCTAGGTAAACCTCTGCAGTCCCTTGGGTGATCAATATTTTAGAAGATTCAAACCTCCAAGGGAAATACCGAGGGGAATAACGGTCTATTAATTCAGAGTAACAAGGTACCTGTTTTAATCTAACACTAACTTTCCCTAGAGCTAAGGGCCATTTTTATTGCTAGTATATACATATGCACTGAAGTGTAGGATCGCTCAGATCAGTGCAGGGGAGGATTATGGGAGGAGTTGCACGATTTTGCAGCCTCTGTGTGGAATCGTCATGGTGGTGCTTTAAAACCAATTTCATACACTAGCATTAAATCCACATACTCATCTGTATAATTGCTTTGGATGTCTTTTTCTAATTATAAAATGAGGCTCAAATAAGGTTGGGTAATGGAGCTTTTTAATCGTCGCTCTTTGTTTGACAACGGCCCAAGCCAGTGTACTCGAATGAGGAAAAAGACTGGTAAAATTGCAGTTCTCATAATCAGCTATTCCAAATTGAATTTCCATCTTGCTAAATTGAGAAATCAGAAGTGGTTTAGAAAGCTGTCTTGAATTAAGTGTGATCTGTTTATCTACAATAAGCAAATAATTAATACTGAAAGATTGAAAGACGTTATTCAATTGAAGGTTTCATTTAAAATTGACTTCTGTCTTGAGACAGAGGCTCACAATTACATCTTAAACAGTTTGTGTTATTAAAGTAATTTTAAAACAGGTATCTCATATATACTTCCTCCTGCCATATTTATTATATTAATTATATGCATTATATTACATTTATGGATACAGTATTTAATGGTCATAAATACACTATTATAATATACAATGTAAAAAATATTTAATAAATAAATGTTAAAACTTTTTTTTATGGTTACACCTATTAGTTGCTTATTAGCATGCATATTACTAGAATATTAGCCATTAGTGCTAATTAAGCCTTATTAATGTCTTATTCTACATCCCTAATCCCTACCCAATATTTAATCTCAACAACTACCTTAGTAACTTTTCATTATTTATAACAGAACATTAAGAATTTATTGAAGGAAAAGTCGTAGTTAATAGTTAAAATGGATTTTTTTTGTTGAGATTTATAAAAATGGATAGAAGCCAAACGTTTTGGCATAGCCAAAAAACCCCAAAACCCTTGAGTAAGCACTTAAGGAGTTTGAAACCGTCAGTAGATGGAAATCTTCTCCCCTTGTGCTTCAGTCACTATGTCTTCAGTCACATTTTTTGGGACTTTAGAGGTGCGCAGCGCTTGTCCATCCCATCCTCTTCCACTAGTCTATCTATGGCATGAGATAATTGCACCCCTGGGTCCCAGAGAGACTTCACAGCAAGTTGCAGCAGTCTCTTCAGACAAACATACACACACTTGGTCACACATGTGCCTGTTTTCACATCGGAGCTGTCAGCCAACACAAACCTAATGAGGATAAACTTCTAGTTTTTAACCACAGTGAGGAGCGCTATTAATTACGTCTCCACTGGTGGGACCACTGTGTGGCTCTCTGCTCATCACATCAACGCTGGGCAGAACGGGAGAGGAGCAAAGAGGAGAGGACAGCCTCTCTTAGAGAAAACAAAGAGCGTGAGGAACAGATGTTCTCAAGACTCAGCAGTCAGGCTGTACCCAGAGTCCTTCACCAGTTTAAGTGTTACTGTTTGCTATACAGTGCCCTTAGTAAACACAGACTCCGGTATTTAACAAGCTGGGACCAGCAGCGTTTTTTCTCCTCCTCACGCTGCCTGTAGCCTCCAGTAACAAGCTGCCAGTGTTTAACGCCGTTCCCTTGCTGGCTGCTGATAATTCAAAGGTATGCTGGAGTTTAAATCTACGAGTCCTCGAGTCTTAGAGAGGCAGGCACAGATGTTTCTTCGGTTAAAGAAAGCTGCGAGTCGTTCATTAGTTTTGTTTTTTATTCTAGCCGAGAGTGCTTACATCTAAACGCAGATTGAGGAGCAGTAGTTGTGGATAAAACACTAAATAATGACCAACCATTACAGTGCCTGATGCTGCTCTCAGTGTAACAATACTTTTTTGATTGAATACCCTTGTTTATAAAAACAAGTTTTACTGATCCCTTGTCACAAGCTACATATACAAACGAAAACAAATATAATGCAGCTAATTCATTTAACATTTTGTCATGCACTTTCTAGGCTTGGAGGGATAAAATGAAAAATATGAACAATAAAATACTTTGGTTATGTTAAAATGTTTAGACTATACTCTGACTATGGATGTTTACAATGTCTGCGATTTTGTTGACATTAATTACATAATATACTACTCGGTTGTTGAATTGATCACATATAAGCTAATAGCATAACTTTTTTGCATATAATACATTAATATTAGCTCAGAAAAGCCTTCATATGACATTAGTTTATAACATTATGAAATATTTCTGGCTTCTGATTTTTTAATAATCAAAAACATTGCATGGGTCAAAATTATTGTTTTTTTTTTATGCCAAAAATCATTAGGAAATTAAGTAAAGATCATGTTCCATGAAGATTTTTTGTAAAATTCCTACTGTAAACATATCAAAATGTCCTATCCTAACCATGTATCAATAGAAAGCTTATTTATTGAGCTTTCATATGATGTATACATCACAGTTTTGTAAAATTTTACCTTATGGCTGGTTTTGTGGTCCAGGGTCACAATTTAAGTCTTACAGTTATGTGTTTAGTTCAATAAAGTCAACTGTATTTTTAAAAAATGGTTTATACAGTTAATTTGCTCAGAAATCAGTCTAGACTGCTTCTGCCGTATATTTTGGATTTCCTCAAAACTAATTTGCTTATTTATGATTTATGACTTATTGCTTATACTTATGATTTGGAAATATATACTGGTTGAAATAATTTTCATTTGGGATTCATTTAATTCTTTAGGAATCAGACTTTACTGGCCACAATTAAAATGTTCAATTGACAGCCCTTACTTAGTACTTTAGTGAAGGGCAAAAAAACCACAGTATTTGTTCACAGGTTTGGCACTGACACATATAAGATCAATGTCCTTGTCAGAGTTGAAACAGTACTGATAATCAAGCCTTCCTCTGAGATACAACCTGCTGCCATCTGGCTGGGGCCTGAGACTCACCCCGAACATTTGCCGTAGGTCTGGGTCACGGAAGCGGAAGGGAATGTTGGAGACGTGTAACCGTTTGGGCTGCTGCTTCTCCGAAGAGTCTGAGGGCTGGAGCTGAAGCTGCTGAGAGCCGTCTGTCTGCGCCACATCGTCCGCTTGCTGAAAGACACACAAGCACAGCCCTGTTAGTTTCTACCTCGAATGCCGTCACGACCTGGAAAAAGTGCAGCGGGCAATGGTTACGAGGAGGTGAAGGGGGTGGGTGAGCACGGGGAGATCAGGGCATGGTGGTGGCATATTACAAATTCCCTCTACTCTGCCAACATTTGTATGTGGCGGTGAAGATTAAGGAAGCTGTCAGGAAGTGTGGATACAGATTTAAGGAAAAGAAAAAAAACCTCTGACATGGGGAGACCAGAGAATGCATTTACTGAGCAGCCGCCTATAAAGACCTGAGGGAGAATGGGAGAGGGAGAGAGAAAGTAAGCGTAAAGATGGTGTGCTCATCTGTCCATCATGTGGAGGAAATGGTAGTGACACAGCTGTGCTCAAGGATGGACTGCTGTCCGTGACACACATTCATCTTTCACCTCACACAAGTCCTGACGCTACAGCCTTCATTTCTCTCGCTGTTCTCTGAGCTTCATAAGACCTCATCTGACCAGACTCCGACCAGACGCCCCGTCACGCATGGAGTGCAAAAACCATGCTTAATGCAGTGTCAAAGAAAATCAACCAAGATTTTTTTACAGCCAGTATTAATTATTAAACATTATTGTAAGTATCCAAGATGAGAATCATTTATTTTTTTATTATTATTTGACAATAAAAAAAATACATATTCCATGAACATAACAATACAAACTAAATGTGCATTGTTGATTTAATATAAAAATACTAAATTAAGATTTAAGTTAAATAAATAAATATATCACAATATTATTATGAAAAACCATGCTTTATGCAGTAGTGTCTTTACTAAAAATCAATCAAGATTATTTTTTACAGCCAGTAATTATTATTAAATATTATTGTAAGTATCCAAGATGAGAACCATTTTTTTTAATAATAAAAAACACTAACACACTAAATATTCACCATAACAATAAGAAACACCGCATTGTTCGTTTAATATAAAAACATTACATTATGTCAGTATTTAAGTTACAAATGTTTTAAATAAAAAAATATATTACAATGTTATCATTTAAAATACATATATGAATAATATTATGGTTATTTTAGTATTTATTTTTTCATTTACAACAATACAATTTTTGGAGCAGATTCTGGAAGAATATCTGTTCTTCACATTGTACATATTACAATGAACATACTCTGAGCTGGAAAACTACCAAACTGTGATTAAACATTTATAAACAAACATATTTAATTAGAAAAGTGTGAATAATATCAGTGAAAAAATCTGTTTATTTAAACCTATGTACATTTAATCCCATCAAATATTATGAAACAATACAGGAAGAAATAAAAAATCAATATCTATAAAGAAAAATATTATCTAACAAAATGCTCTTGAGGGAGGATCAGGTTGGTGCATAACTGAATTAATAATTAATCCAGACGTGATGCAATGGCTGGCAGATGCAGAAGACTCCTCTGCGTTTAAGAGTTTGTCTTGTTTTTCAGCTACTGTGTGCAGACATGTTCAGTGAAGGAAAAAGCATGGTGAGCGCAGCACCAGAGCGGCAGCCCTTCATGTACATAATGAATTAGAAGAACATGGGAACACAGATGAAGAGATGATGTCAGCTAAACTTCCCCCGGCTTAGCAGGATCAATGAGAAAGAAGTGCTGAAGGCAGCTACATTTGGCTGGGCCCATAGACAGCTGTATACTAGAGCAGACTCACGCTGTAGAGAGAGAAAGACAGAGAACGAGAGAAAGAAAGAAAGAAATTGGCTATGTGCTGCTAGGGTGTCTTGTCGGTTGCTAGGTGCTTTCTAGCCTAAACCAGTGAAATCCACAGTGTTTATGATACTCTCATAGTTACAAATGGCCTCAGTGTAAGACTAGTGAATATTTTTGTCTACATTATCAGTAAGGTGCAAATTTGTCTGAAAAAATGTAAAGTAATGTCAAGTAATGTCAAAGTAAAGCAAAACTAAAGTTGGATGATTTGAAGCATCCTTCAGGTCCACAGCACAAACAGTGAAGAACAAGCTAATAATAAAATGTTGTAAATATTGTATGAACAATAGTAGTAGACTTAAATACTTAAAAGGGACTGGAAGTCAATGGAGTATAAACAGCCTGAGAGGTGACACGCTAGTTATAGTGAAACGGTTAAGTTTTTTTTGGATCTTATCAAGATTTCAAAAGCCAGAAAAGCCTAAAACAGCCTGAAAGAAGAATAGGCTTCAACTTGTCATGCATAAAACGAGCACTTAAGTGAATTCTGAAGATTAAAAACTCAAGCTGAAAATCAAAACTTTCTCACACATGATTTCTTTGCATCATTTTCGATCATTTTTGATAGTATTGAGATTTATCTGTACATTCCAAGAGCGTTGTCTTGCACTTCATGTACATAGTTAATTATAATAAGTGGGCTGGACAAATTCCCCCTCATTAGGCACAAAACACACAAGAGATATGAATCATAGAAGATGGCAATATATCATGTATTAGGTAATGAAGATATAATGAGATATCTATCACTCCATCGCTTTTCGCTCACACCCTGACAGAGAAAAATAGAGGAAAAAGGTGAAGTAAATGCAATTACGTAGACACAGCTAAGAACATAATACCAACTCAAATGCAAAAGATTTGGACCTGGAAGGCGTTCATTTTTTCACTCATTACAGAAGGAGGGTGAAAAATGGCATGATAAAATATCAGCTGAAATGAGATTTTAAAGTTTAACTCGCTCGACAAAACCATTATTGCAGAGGACATATGTCTTTACAGGGAAAATTACACTAGTAACAAGTGACTTTACATTTCTATGGGTCTCAAAGATGTTTCTGTTTTTTTGCAATTAACATAAAGACAATAAACCATGTCTTCTGTGCTTATCTAATATTTATTCAAGCAACCTTACTGAATATTATATTCATTGTACAGCATTACAGTACAGTACTGTAGCTACAGCATGTTTTCAGGGGAAACAAGCACAAATCCAAGAGTAAAAATATTGATGTGTTTAGAAAAATGTCTAATTTGTTCATATAGTTGGTCCAATGTTGTTTAAAATGTATCCTTTAGGTCATACTGGTCTGAAATGCATAATTGATAACAGAATATGAATATTTGGATTAAACGTGTGTTCAAAAAAGCGTATAAAAGACCCTATAGTTGACTGCACCAAATGTTGTGTATAAACAATCAATAACCAGTCTTATTTGAGAACGATGAAGGTAAGTTTGAACTCTCGCTACAGGTTATACAGTATAACAACGGCGAAACCTCTGAACCATTAAATGTCGAGGGTCAACAACTTTTCCATCTGACAACTTCCTCATCATCTCTAATGCACAGTCTCTCCCAATGGGCTCTCCGGGGTCTCTGTGAGAGGACACCATGTTTACCAGCACATTGGCACTATCAATCATCGCAGCGATGTAGACAGTCAAGCCCTGTTAAGATAAAGCACACGGGTCGGCTCTGGATCCACACAGCCTGTCGTCCTGCCCCTTGTGTATGCCGCCCGAGGTCGGCAAGCGGCGGAGGCCCGTAGCCCCTGCCTGATGGTGGTAGATGGAAAGCTGAGCAGATGGATGGGCAAGCGGAGGTGCAATTACCCCCTGGTGCCCCCGCTCCCTGGGCTGCACCTCTTCCCGCTCCCTCTTCCTCATCCATCACGCCGGTGCCATCGGTCATTCACATGCTCTGTCTGCAGTCGCTCCGGAGAGAGCCGCGCTATCTATCATGTCTAACAGGTGAGCGGTGCGACGGCGCGGACTCGCCCATTACCGACCGACGGAGCGTGGCCTCTGAGAGCCTCCAATTCCTTGCTCTGCCCAACGAAGTGCTGGAGAGAAGGATGAGGGCTTTGATTTGCTTACTTTATGGGAACACGTATTGACTAGGTCCTCTCAGATGTAAGTCATCATGTAGCGATGCGGCGCAGCGAGTAACGGACAGCGATAAAAAATGAAGAGAAATCGTAGAGCTGCCTCGCATTCGTCTCGCGCGCTTTGCTTAAAAAGAGAACAATTGTTCCGCCATAACAAGCTTTGTAAAACCCACAGTCCGGCTCGCTCGCTCTCGACTAGAACGATATAATCTCTCTGGCTTTATTCGGAGCACTTCCCCTGCTCTTGAGCGTGCCGGCTTGGAGTGCTCTTCTCTGGAGGAGTTGACACCAGGCCAGGAGAAGGAGAAGAGAGGTAAGCGTTCGAGACTCCGCACTCCAGGTTTGGATCTAATTATCTCATCGTCACCACTAAGCAGCCATCTACAGGGGGTTCGTCTGCGCAATTTGCCTTTTAATTTGTGTTAATTGCATGTTAATTATATTGCAGCTAGCATGGGCTGCATCTGTCTCTTTCAGAGACAAGGTTTCAGAGGGCTTTGCGCTCCCAAGTTCCGCAGACGAGGTGAAAAGTAATTAAAAGTGTTCGCAGTTCGAGGCGGAGGAAACTCCCCGCTCGCTCGGGTTGCCAGGTCATCCTCTGGAGGACGTCGCAAGACATTTAGGAGGAAGATTTGATGTCTTTCTTGTACATGCAGACCGACTATGACCCTCTCTCCGGCACTCCGTTTACTAGGATGACAACGGGGAGGAGCTAAGCAACCTGCATTAGTCCCAGAATGTGAATCCTGCCAAAAAAGCTAATAGTAAATCCATACAGGATGATTTTATGGTCAGCTAAGAAAAGCTCCCTAAATTAACCCCAAGTAAGTACACTACTCCCTCTAAAGCTTTATGACTGCCAATTACCACAACTGATAATCAGGAGTGTTACATAACACTGGGAATAAATATGCCAATTGATTTACAGTACTAAATGAGAAATGTGGACTATTTATTGCTCTGATATACTTTGTCCAGCATTCATGCGTCATATCAAATTTAAATCGATTGCTTCTAATTGCAGCTGGAAAGGAAATGCTAACTGTTTGAACTATAATAACAGTTTTCAGGGTATCTGCTGAAAATTTGAAAGACAAAAATATATAAAGTATTTTTAGGGCTGACAAAGTTAATGTTTCATTAAGATACTAATGAAATATGTTCAAAGTAATGATTTATGTACATTCACATATACTGTACATATATAGTCGTGCTCAAAAATGTACATGCCCTCTGCAGAATATGCTAAATATAAAGGGAAATAAGGGGAAATTATGAAAACTTGCTATTTAATGCTATCCTTAATATGCTATTTCACATAACAGATCTTTTGTGTATTCTCCACAAGACAAAATAAAAACGAAAAGTTTACACAACCTTGAATCTTGATACTGTGAGTCATTTCTTGGATGATCCATGACAGTCTTTCTGTTTTGTGATAGTTGTTGCCTGCCGTTCTTCAGAAAAATCCTGGTTTTCCATTTTCATATAGATTTCCTGCATATTTAAACCATGACTGTTTGATTTTGACTGGAACTGGATGACTCATACAGTACATCTATTAGAAAAGGTGAAAAAAATGACTGATACTCAAGAAGGCAACACAATGCATTAAGAGCTAGGGAGTGTAAACCTTTTTGACTAGGATGAGCAGGGTAAATTGTACTTATTTTATCTTCTGGAATACACATTTAAGTATTTATACAGCTTCTTAAGTGCAGTACCAAACAAAAACAAAGAGTAAGAATAAGAAAAATGTACACACCATCATCTGGTTCAAACGTTTACACCCTCTGGCTCATGCATTGTGTTGCCTTCCTGAGCATCTGCAAAATGTTTCCACCTTTTGCAATAGCTGTGTATCTTTATATTTATTTGCTGGCCCTTGGAATCAAGTTTCGAAAACCCCCTACCCTAACACATACAGTATACACCGGATCATCTCCTCTCACTTGTGTTTTCCTGCTAGCCTTCCCTAACACCGGACTACACTTATTCCATACATCCGATGCACTTCTTGTTTCCATTCCCGTTGCAGAAGAGCAACTTCCCTGCACTTTACATTCCGCAAGGAATGGAGCAGCCAAGCAGCACCAAGAAATAATTGCCTGAACATTATCATACACCACCACATTGGACCTCAAATCCAAACCCCCTCCCCTACCGCAACGTCATAGGAGGCTCGTGTTTGCCCACATTCGCGCGTGCTCGTGTTTTTATGTGCGGTTGGGTGGGGAATGAGTCCTGCTAAATCGTTTCTATTGCCGCACTCATTCAGTGTTATCTGCAAATCACTTTCAAAGTGCTCAGCTCAGCACTTCCCCCCTTCAGAATGCCCTTACAACCACATAATTGAAACTATCTGATTGGAAAGCTGCCAAGCAGGTAGATTACATCCGATTAGGGCCAAACCAGCGCTTCACTTAAAGGGATTAGCTTGAGCCGCTTTATATTTTTTTGTTCTTCTACGCTTCCCTCCGATCCCATCATCCCTCCCTCACACCAAGATGCGAATACAAACCGTCACCTGTCATCTCGAAAGAAGACAGTGGCCTTTCAGTCTTGCGCAAAGCTCTAATTAATTAGACAAGGTAATCTGACTCGCAACAGGTTTAGCCGGTAACGAATACGGAGGATTTAAGAGTGCTTATACCTGCAATATTATTATCAATGGCACAGTAAAAACTACTCAGGGAAGGCAGCCAAGAATAAGTGCAGGAAATAATGGCATTGCCTTAATAACATAACATCACGCTCTTTTGAGCAGTACGGCTGTGTTTGAGCGAGTTGCAAATCACAGTTTAGACAATCCCACCCAAGGCAATATGACAGTCGTAGTGGAAAACTGTTAGCACGTATCCTAAAGAGAGGTAAGTAGTCTTTTATCGCCGAGTTACCAAGCATCTAGAGTCTGTGCTGTTGTGATCTGATATGTGATCTGATGTGATTACCGTCCACTCTCGGAGGTGTAGTGTTCCTTCTTTGCTAATGATCCACCGCAGGGAGAGAGAAAAGAGGGAGAAAGGGAGAATTTCCCTGGTGGGTTAGGCCAGAGTGACAGTTTAAGTACATCCTCCAATCGAGCCGTGGATTAGCCCAGCCAGAGCTCAGGTGCCTTTACGGGGGCCTGTCAGCATCGCTTCTCTGCGATCTGCTGAGCGTGGGATTACATCTACTTCCTTTAAACCACACCACCTCAGAGCTTTGCGCATATCCCAATCAGAAAGAGAAAAAGATTACATTTTTCATCCGTCCTCCCCACTCCCCCCCTAAGGCCAGGAAGACCTTGTACTTCTTTTTGCATTGAAGAAAAGTTTTATGCTCTTTAATTTCTCTTTCCCACTCTTCTCTTATGACCTTTTTCAGGCTGCGTCTTATTTAACTCCCTAGCTCCCTGTGACGTAAATTAGCAAACTGTGAACACAAATTTGAGCTCCAGCAAGGTCTTTATCCTCTTAAAAATATGAGACCCTCCTGATGTTTATCAACAACATTAAATATCTTGTTAATGTAAGAAATACAACAGTTTAGCTACAACAAAAGTGACTTAGAAACTGTATCTAGATGCTTACATAGATACTTTCAGGACAAAGTTGGGACAATATTTAAGACAACATTTCCAGTGAATACAGTGATTAAATTACGGTAAAATCTTGTATTTTACAAGGCCCATTATATAGGGGTATTGTAAAGGAAGAATGTCAATCCCTGAATCCTAGATATACAGTAGCATCAAATGTAAGTGAATAAATAATAAAATGTAATATAAAATAACCTATAGGGATGTATCTGTCCGTCTGCTTTTATCCTTATTTTTCCTCCAAGAGTAAGTGTATGTGTTAATCAAAGGCCTATAGGAACCAAGAAAGGGTAGCGCAAACAGACAAGACACAACTTACCCACGGGACCGGGTCTAAGGACACTCTTTCCTCTCAGAGTTTCTTGTCATATGCTCAGATAAAGCACTTGGGCAGCAGTCGTTAAGTGGTCCATTGAGACATTTGTGATATTGTTAGCCATGGTAAATGGCTCCATGGGGTTTAAGATATGAAGCCATGTGATAGCCATGGTTTAAAGCTTGATAAAATGCAGAGAGAATGCAGAACTCTTTAAATGGAGAAGGATGTTTTTTTCTCTCAATGTCTTTTTATTTTGTCTTACGCTTTTATCTTTGCTTGCACTAGCTCTAGTTCCTTTCATTCCACACTCATTCTATTTCCTAGCCCCAATTTCTCTTTATCTCAGTCTGTCGTAATGCAGAAATGGTAAAAACGGGATGTTAGAGTCTGATTCTGACAACAAAAAAGTGTAGGATGTAACTCCGAAATGAATAAAAACGTCCTATTCATGGGGTAAAAAATTTTCAATGAATAAAAACTTTAATTTGCTGTCATTTTAAAAATATATTTTTGTCTAAGCACAAATATTTTTGCCACTCGAATATAAATAAAATAAAATAAATAAAAGAAAAATATTCCATGCCTGCATGCTGCTAATGGCACTCACTGGTATGCTGCTAGTCCCTGTGAGGGAAGGCGTGCTGCTGTCAGTGCCAGGTGGCTCGCTGTGTGTCTGTGTGGGTGTGTAGATAGTGAGGGCTGCAGCGTGCTCAGGGACCGGACTGGGCCCCGTGTAGTCCTGCCCAGGGTGGGTGTATTCGGCAGGCAACCCGTTCTGAGGTGGAGGGGGAGGATACTGCGCTGGAGCGTACGGCTGAGCCATGGCTTCTGGGGGAGCAGGGGCCTCCTGGTTACCCTGAAAAGAAGGAGAGAGATTTGATCAGTTTTATTCTTACATATCTCATACTAATCCAGATTTTCTAGCTCTTCAAGGAACACTGTCTGCAATGAGACGTGACAAGAGCGATCATCACAAGAGCCCTGTATGCCTGGGTCGTGATAACACATGAGAGGAGAGAATAGGACCTAATTCCCTGATAATGGCAGAACAACTTGCAGAGCAACCACTTTACCTCACAATCTGAACCATCACGATAAGCCTCGGATATTAAAAACACGTATAGTGACTAAGTCCAAGCACTGATTCGGATCCCTTTTGTTGCTGGCAAAATAAATATTCCCCATTTTACGCTTTTCACCTGATATTCAAATATTTTATCAAATATTTTTACACATAAATAATTCACAGTAGCTACTGTACATCGTTCAAACTTAAAAAATAACCAATTAAGATCATGATAACACCATAAATGTAGTCCAAATTCCTTGTGCTTCAAGTCTCGTTTGAGGAGCTCGTTTCTGATTGGTTCCCACTTTTTGGGGAACAGAAATGCTCTAAAACGGCAGCTTTGCCAGCCTAACTTTGTTTGCGAAACAAAATGTAGCGTCACAGGAAGTAAGGGCAGGCCCCGGCTAGCAAAATTTTAATTATTTGCTCATAATTCTGACCTCCAGAGCCTCTCTGAACGAATCAATGAATCAGTAAGTTGAATCTGAGAATCACTCGTTGAGTTAGCGCTTTTAAATGATTTGGACTGATTATGTTCTCTTTGATTATGATTTGGACTAATTAAGTTCAGCTTGCTCAATAATCTTCAAAACAATAACAACATTTCTGTGTGTTCCTCACATACATCTACCTAAAAACTTACAGGACTTTTAGAGCTTAAAAAAATATGTAAAAACAACAACAACACCAAAAAAACACATGACGATTCACCGCAATTCTCCTTTTGTGTTCAACAGAAGAAAATAAAAAGCGTACAAATTAGCAACAAATTAAGTGTGAGTAAGTGATTACAGAATTGCAATATTTGGGTGAACCGCTGCTTCCTTCTGAGGCATGATTCTTCTTTGTGTTATCAGAAAAAAGCAGCAGCATCTGAGACACGTGGGGCCCCGGCTGCTGAATGGAATGGCTTTGTCTGGGCCCTATCATATCAGCTCTCAGAAAACATTAGAGGACTGCTTGATCATTACAAGGCAACAAACTTACTTTATAGAGCAGCGCTCGATAGATTTGCAGCCCGAGCGACAGGGTTCTAAATTGCTCTCTTGGCAAGCAGCATGTGCAAGATCAATTAACTGATAAATTTTTGATTATAACCTTTGATTTAAATTACAGGTTTCTAATACAAGCTGCTGTTTCCCCCTTTCACGGCCTCTCTCGTCTTTTTCCTCATATTCACCTCCCTCTGTTTCACTCATTCTGTCTCACTTGCGTGCTTTCTCTCGCTCTCTGTCTCCACGCTGGAATTAAATGAGTATCTACCCCCTCATTTAGGTCTCTGTGTGAAGAGGTGTCTTTCTTTCGCTCTGTGTATCAGCATGTAAATGAATGTGCTTTTTCTTTCTTCTCATCCATTTCTCTCCATTGAAGAGGATGCAAATGAGATTCGTTCGTTTTGAGTCACCGAAGAACACAATGTTTTCTAATCTTATCAGTGAACATTAGGACGTGGCGCCGTGTCATTTTTCTCTCTTCCTCTGACAGGAGTCATCATTTGTGCTGGTAGAGACTGGCTCAGTAACTGATTTTGAAGTGCAGCTTAAAGGCCCAATGAGAAAAGCTGCTTGATGAGTGCAGAAAGTTATTAGTACATAAATTCATACTCATATATTTTAGAAAATAAAACAATTTCATATAAAATATTAAAAAAATTAGCAACTGCAACAAGCAAACTCTAATTTTGATTTTGTTTTGGTCTGCAAAACAATGTTTGTGCATATTAAAGTGTGTTCCATTAATACTACAGATGGTCAAATAGCTTAATTTAGGGAGTGTGTGTATTGTGAGATGATGAGAAACGAGAAGTATTCATTTGGACATAATGCAGGTGTGAAAGTGTGTTGATGTGCAAGGGCTGTGTATGTAATGACAGATGACCTGGCTAATCTCAACAGTAAAACACTGACGTGTGTGTGTGTGTTATGACAGATGAGGGTTACTCTCTGGGGCAGAGTGCTGTTGTCAGCACAGGTGCAACTGGGTCACCCGTACAAAGTATATTGTGTGGTTTTCTGTAAATGTGTGTTTGTGTATTGTACGTGTCTGAATCTTGCTATATAAAAGCTGCTTACCCCGAGGGACTCATATCAACGTATTAATCTTATACAAATTTAGGACCTTGGAGTTTGACCCTGTCCTGAGTGCTCATGGCAAAGAGAGGCAATAACAGCTCCTTTAACCAACCTTTGGGCAATGGGATCTCTCTTGCACTTACTCTGCCTGCTCCTTAATTAATCAAAATCTGATGAGCTTAAAAAAATAAAACACCAGGCACCCCTGGACACAAACGACTTCTTGTTTGGAACCACGCAAGTGTTTTGCACAGAAAATAATATTCCTGAATCGGAACGCAATATGCATTGAGAAAGCGAACGGGACGCAGAATAGTAGCATAGTAGAAAAGTAGCATTAAAATAAACTGAAATTGAGAGGGGAAAAAAAAGTATATTTGTTTTTTTTCATAGAGAAGAAGAAAAAGGAAAATATTTATAAATATTTATGTATAAAAAGTAAAAACAGTATGAAAGTGTAAAAAATATTAAATATTATATAAATATTAAAAACATTAAAATAACATGTTTATATAAACATTATACTATTAAAATAATTATATTTATTTATTATTTATCATATTTATATTCATTATTTTTTAACAACAATTCTGAAAATATGTTAGTGGAAAACAATATAGCGTTAAATTATTTTAGAAAAATCTAAATACTAAAAATGCTTAAAAAATAATTATTCAAATGAATACAATTATAATACACACACACACACACACACACATATAAATCTATGGTGCTTTAGAGCCATTGGCTCTTGAGTATTAATTTTTCAGAACACCCTAC
>JAUMHP010000010.1:3386229-3424070 GCA_032361065.1 Enteromius trimaculatus | reverse complement strand
ACACACACACACACATATAAATCTATGGTGCTTTAGAGCCATTGGCTCTTGAGTATTAATTTTTCAGAACACCCTACAGTCATTTCCCAATCCCATTCTCTCAACTGTCCTGTCTTTCTCAATTGTCCTGTAATATGGGCTAAAAAGCCCATAAATAAAATTACAAAAAGAGAAAATCTCAGCAGAATTTGGTCTCCTCCGCCTTTTCAACCGCTGTCCATTACAGAAGGCCAATGAAGAGCCGTAGGAAACACAGAGCCATTCTTTCCCATTTCTGCTTGATTGTTATTAACCTTTTTTCACTGACTAAGCAGCATTAGGCAGCAGCAGCTTTGGCTGTGGAGAGATGCAGTTTAATAGAAGTGGGGAGAAATGCATTAATGTAAATGTAGTGGAAACAATGAGAGGCCCGGCCATTGACATGTTGGCAAACAAATGAGGCTGTCCTCTCAATTAGAGTCAATGCTCCATTATCCAAATGAAAAACGCACTCTTCCGTGGCCGAACGCACGACGGACAGGCGTGGAGGGGTGAGAAGGAGTGAGGAATAAAGAAGCCAGGATTTTATTACTTCTCAGTTCTTTCTATCTGTTTGCACTTTCTTACAAGTGTCTCGAAGTTCCAGAAGCTCAAACCGAGACGCTGACGCAACATGAGGTGTGCTAAGCATCGTTAGATACACAAACACACAAGCCTGTACATGCAACTTCAGGTACGTGGGCCGCCGAACACAAGTTTTGACAAGTGCGGGTGTTCTATTGATTAGATGTGGAAGTTTGTCTCTCTCTGTCTACGTGTCCGTCCATCTAACTCTGCATCTCTTGCTTTCATCCCACTCCTCAAGTTGCACCACCCAGGCTGTGTCTGACTCTCTCCTAGTCAGACAGAGGAAAAAGAGTGAGGCAGCCTATAGCCTGGGGTGGATATTGTAATTCACTAAAACATTAAGCAGTATTGATGCAGACCCCCATCTCAAAGCACCAATGGGGGTGAGGTCTGTCCAGCGGCCTGAAAAACAGTAGATAAGCTTGACAGGGAGGGGTGGTCTCCACTCTGTCTTGGGATGTGGGCAGAAAGCAAGGTGGTGGTGGGGGTCCGGGTGAAGAGTTTGCACGTCCATGAAGTCTGCCGGAAATGGCTTTCGCTTGAAATCACCTCATTATTACCGTGTGTGTTGACTCCGAGCTATGAAATATTCAGCGAGCTAAATGGACGAGTAAGCCACATTTTCCTAAGATAAGATGAAGGATAGAGAGCAGGTTCCTTTGCATCTGGTGGGCTATGAGGCGGATAAAACAGTCAGTAATCCAGCCTCACATTTTTAACGTGTTTTTTCCGGCTCTTGCACCTGCAAACAACATAATGTGCTTTGTTTTCTCCATTTTACACCTGTGCTGAAGGTGTTTGGTCTCTAAACCTGCTTGGCCTATGTTTTTTTTGTTTGTTGCTTCTATGTGCATTAAGATTTTTTTTTTCTGGAAGGTTAAGCGAAAATGACCTAAGAGAGCTGACGCCCGATTAGCTCCCATTAGATCCGCCTGCGGTCACAGAGAGCTTGAGTGATGACCTGAGCTTGTACCGTACTCTACCACAGACGCCGAGAGGATGTGCGGTAAAACCGAACCTCTGGGACTGTCCTTCATCGCAGCGGTCAGAGAGTGACCACTACATGATGTGAGGTTACGGAGAGATGAGAGAGACCGATGAGAGAGAAAAGTTATGGTGAAATGTCTGAAGTCAGTTGAAAGAGTTCCTCAGAACTCGGGTGCTTGATACAGTCGAGAAGCCTTTTAAATTCTAATGAAGGTCCTAATAGGATTCAGAAATGCATCCAATGTAAATTTACTTGAACTTACCAATGCAGAATTTAAGATCATCCAGTAACATACAAGTCTTGTATTTAATATCATGGTTTGTAATATTACATCGGTAGCACTTCATTTTACAGTCCTCTTACCCACATAGCATTTATAGTTATTATAGCAATTACATTTACTAGGTAATAACTAGGTAGTAACCGTACATACTGTAAAATAAAGTGCAACCATTATGCCTTATATCTTGAAAAGGAAAGCTTGCCAAGATAAACTTTGGATGTTGCTTTGAAAAGCATGTTAGAAAAGTTGACAAAGCCTTGACAAAGTTCAAACTGTGAAACAGTCAATTCTGAAATTCGGATGTTGTCCAACTCTACGGTACATTACCGCAGTGCTGAGAAGCCTTCAGCACCATGGACAGCTCCCATTACGCTCTGGGTGCGAGGGAAAAGAAGCTTCGGCAACATCAGAGATCTGACCTCTATCACACATTTAATATTGCTATAGGAGTTCACATACTGTATTACCCAAATTCTGGTCCCCCACTTCTATTAATACCCCCCAGCCTCCATCCTACAGTCACACCCGACAGAACCACACAGGAAATACACAGAGGCTTCATATAGGGAAGTCAAAACAAACCGTTCATCCTTCATTTTACACAAGCAGACTGTGGGACTGAACTGAGAATGACGCGGGGCCATGAAGCGGAGAAAAATCACTCGCTATGTGGTTTTGTTTTTGATAAACTTAAATCAGAAATTGATATTTAATACAGCCCTCCACTGCGGCAGCTTTTATTTAATCAGTGCCCTTTCCACATCGTTCTGTAGAATGAGACTCCGATAGCTTATAAATGTGCAAGACAGAAATGAGAGAGCGAGTGTGAGAGAGAACCGAAGGAAAAGAGAGAAAGATCTCCATCAATATGACTGAAGCCATGCCACACTAAAAACATCCCTTGATCCTTGTCGTCAAATTGTGCCAGTAAATGATTTCCGCGATGAGCTAAATGGTATTATCCACCCCCAACCCCTATTCCTCCACCCTCTGCCTGCCTCAGAGCCCCAGCCGATGCTCGCTAAATGAATTTATTTCCTTCCCAATGGGGAGAGTGAGCGGGGCATCCTAGTCATTCAAACCAGGATTTAACCCTTAGCCTTACTACCGGGACCACAAACAGCCACTCCACAGGTTGCAAGACGAATGAAGCCCAAGATTGCCAATAACTCAAGACCTTTCATCAGTTTCAAAGGGAGGCTTTATGCAATTTTTGATCAACACTGTTGGCAAATGCTTGCGAAAGCTCGACACAAACACGGGAAGGAATAAGAATCCTCAGTGGAGCAGATCACGGACGCTCAGAGCTCCGCTTGAAGTTTGAGATGTTTTGCGAGTGAGTTGGACAGGCGTGTAAATGACTGTCACCAGACCAGAGAGGATAGAACACACTGCTACATCAAGAACTACACTAATCTGACCACGGAACAGGACATTTTCATATGAACCGATTGCCTCAAACACCCACATTGTACACACATCAATGTTACTTAGCGATTTAACATTGTTTAAATGAACGGGGAAAAAACCTGAAAGAAATAAGTACTAATGTATGTGCATGTTTACAACAGACAGTATAAAATGAATATAACTGTAAGGAAAAATGATTAATCTCGATAAATTGCACCCAAAATAAGTTTTGTTTACATAACATATGCATGTGTGCTGTGTATATTTATTATTTATATGCATGTATATATTTCAGAAAAATATGCCATGTTTACATATTAAATATATTTATGTATATATTGTATATGTGTGTATTTATATATACGTAATAAACATTCACAGAACACACACACTTTTATTAGGCACACAAAAATGTAATGAAATTATTCTTTTGACAGCACTTACTGTGTGTATATATATTTTAATATAATCATTTATTCCTGTCAGAGAAAGGTTTAATTTTTATCAGTCATTATGCCAGTATTTTCTTCATTTCTCAAGAAACATTTATTATTATTAATATGCCATCAATATATCATCAAATATTATCAAAAATAGTTTGTGGAAAACGTGATAATTTTTTTCAGGACTATTTGACAAATAAAACATACAAAAGTCCAGTTTATGAAAAGAAAACACGTGCATGAGAGTAAAATGTCTACATAAAGAAAAAGTATATTTAAACTAATTTATTAGAAAAACTTAATTACTTAATTACTTTTACTCATTGGCAAATTTATTTATTTATTTTTATTATTTCAAGTATTCATCTACAGTAACAAAACTGAATGAGACTGATGGTTAAACACCAACAATTTTTGTCAATAAATACTATATACAATACATATTTTAAATTCTAATATATTTTAATGTAATTTTTATTACCATTACAGCCACCTCTTTGGTGTATATTGCTTTGGCAATATTGTATGTAAAACAATCATCCCAATAAAGTACTTTGAAATTGAAATTGAAATTGAGTGAAGGGTGAATTTGGGCCGGCCGGGGCCAGCCGGTATCGATCTGCTCTCAGCGGAGCGCTTCCATAGCCGCAGGCCTCGTGCCACGCCTCCAGTCTGATTACTGAGAAGCACTCTGCTGGTGCAAATTGGATTGAAAAGCCCCTCCCAAGCGTACTTAGGAAATCATTTCCAAGGCTAGGCTGCTGCTTGTATCGCGTCGGCCAAGCACAGGTCCTTCCTGGTGCCCCTGAGTGCTTTGGGCACAGACTCTGTGAGAGGCTGTGTTACCATGTGTGTGTGTTTGTTTTGGGTACGGCTAGGATCTCCCCTCTTACTTGCAGATGTAATCTATTTTAATCTATGAGTCATAGGGTCCATTTCCCCCCTCCCAGCCATTACGCCAATGCATTCATTCTCTTTTCTACTACACAGTCAGTCCTCACCGAGTGTGTGTGAACTCAAGCGTACGAATGAGAGCTGCTGTGGTGTGTCTGTCTCACCTAGTTGTAACACCGTGACATAAAGCAGGTTTGAAGGGTGAAATTTAGCGCTGTGAGAGAGCAGCGGTCTCAGTGTGTGTGTTTTAAAATGGTGAGCACAGCCGCGTAGGAATCCTATTGTTTTTTTCCAGATGATAAAATCCTCTGTGGTGACAGCAGCGCGAGATGTGTGAGTGATTTCCCGTGCAAACGGCAGATGGGACTTGGGATCAACAGAAGCCCAAAGGTCTGCTGCATTCGAGAGAAGAGCAGGCACAGAGGAGAAGTTGCTGTTAAGTTTGGAGAGTGAGAATTGTTTCCTTATGTAACCGCATCTCTCCGAGACGACTAACACTGACCTAATAGTATAATATTATCGCTGAAAAGATAATAAAACTATTATAAAAACAACTAATTTATTAGAGAAACAAAACTGTTTGATATTTTAGAACTTGCTTTGCTTTTACTTTACTTTTCTCACTGGCATATAGTTTTTGTCTAGTTTCATGCACCGGTTAAGACAAAAATGATGAGGGACATTATAGGGAGAGAAACAAAACACATACAGCACGCTCCTATAGATTTCTCTCGGTATAGCCCTCCGGTGATGGGCACAAGTGAACATCTTAGATATGCAGGCATACAACATTAAAGACAGCACTGCCTCTCTATATCCCAGCAGGTGAACAGTAAGGACGTAACATTGCACCCGCAGGACCCCAGCACATGTCTCTATGCCCCCTAAAGCTCCCAGTCAAAGACTAATACAGGGAAGGGGGGCACTTCAAAAGCAGTAAACAACTATTTCTCATATATTCCTCCCTCGGAGCTAGTGTGGATGGTAATATATAAATAAGCTGCTTTTATACGCTTTGAACTCCAATAAAAGCAAAAAATCTGTGATATTAAATCAAAAGAAGTACACGACAGCTCTGTTTTAGCATTAGGGTTTCCCATATGTTTAAATAGACGAGAACCACCCCATTTTGTCCAGATCATGGTGGTTCTAATGTGCAAAAGCGTATGGGATAACATACACACATATGCTGCGATTAATGCGGACAGCGTAAACAGGAAGCATCTTCTTTTGCTATGGTTCATATACAGACGGTTATCTCCAGACTTCAGACGGAGGGAGACACTGGGGGACGATTTTCCCAAAACACAGCCGACATTTAGTCAGTAAACAAAAATATCGGCGGTCTAGTAGGATCCATTTTAATTAGACAAATCACACCATTTTTATTGCTCTCTGCTTCTACTTTCCCATTCGCTCGTTCAAAAATGTTTAAGCTTGCGCTAATCATAGACTCTCGGGGCCGATCGCTCCCTGCGCCCACTGCACGGAATGAGAAACAAACTCATTTAAAAGACTCGAAAATTTGTTCTTCTCATCTCTAATAAAACGGAAAACACAAAAGCTGCCTAGTGCAAGTCAATAATACACTTTCAGGGATCCATGATAAAACCTAGAGAGAAGGAAAAGAGAGAGTTCGGCTCAGGTTTAGTGATGACATCCTGCTGATGTTGGCTGTAACCTTCATATTCTGTATTCAGCCTCAGAAGCTTTCGTTTTAATATCTCAAAGTTAACATTGAACTATCAGGTTAATGACTTTGGCAGATCTTATTACAACTTGCAAAATTTGGATTTGATTTTAAAGGTCCTCTATGAGAAATAGACTTTTAAAGATATTACTTATGTTTGGGTTCTCAAAGCGAAGGATAAAAGGATAGTTCTAGCGACTGACTTAAAAAAATACAACGTAAGTCAATGGCTAACGTCAGCTGTCAGCATTCTTAGAAAATATCTGCTGTGTCCAGCATAAAAAAGAAACTCATACAGGTCATTTTTGCTGGGTGAACTATTCCTTTATTAAGATGTGTCTACTGAGTTTCATAAGGTCAAAGGAAAAAGCTGTAAAAAGGAAAATAATCTAAAATTTAATATCATTATTCTATTTGTAACATTTGAAAAACCAAACATGAAAACAACAGTCAATTTCAACAGAACATGAAGGTTAAATTAGAACATGGACAAAAACTGGGGCAGTGAAGAAGAGATATGAGAGCGTGAGGCTTATCAGCATGTCTTTATCTGTCATCTTGACATGGTTTTAATTCCACTGTCACATTTGTTTTGCCCCATCAACATGGTTTCACATTATACATGCCGCAAACATTTGGCTGAACTCTATGTCCAGTTAATCTAGACCTTTCTTCGTCTTTCTTCCTCCGTCTGACCTACTATTCCCAGCCCCTACCTGAGCGACTTCATGATACCGCTCTAATTCATTTTGTCCCTTGACAACAGTTTTTAATAACTTTTATTAATTAGGGCTGTCCTATGGCCTGTCAGCTGGAATATTATTTTATTCAGGGACCATTAGGCTGTCTGTTACTGCTATGAGGTGTGTGTTGGTGTGTGTGTGTGTGTGAAAGAGAAGAAACCGCTTCAGTGAATGACATCAGCATACATCACTTCTGAAGTGACATTATTGCTCATATAGACCCAGACAAAATCCGCAGCCCCTACGCCTTTTCTGTGCCCACTTTAGAGAAAAATCTGTTCAATTCTGCTTAAAAAAATAGTGTGGAGTCCCATACATGTATATAGGCTTATTTGCGAGCACATAATCATAGTATGGCTCATAATTAACGAAGTGAATCGCATTTCGGGCATTATCCCTTAATGAAATTGCATGAAAATCCAGCATGGCCCCGTACTAATCATAACTTGCTGCAAGCCTGTGTTTGTTCCTCTGGCTGATTTAAATTTCTTACAGCGCTCATCGTTGCAGTGTTTGAGTAACTCTGTAATTGAACTGTAGAACAAGAGACGAAAACATCGTCTGTACCGACGTGGGATTCAACATGATGCCGCGAGCCATCTTCGGCTCACCTCGGCGATATCAATGTCGCTCTGCCATACAAGAAATCGCTCGCAATAAAGAAGCCGGAGATTTGCAGGCATTATACTCCTGGCGTGAAGTGGATCTGATGGTCTCAGAACACGAGACGGAGTGTGTTGCACCGCAGGGGATGAACTGTCCTAGAACAGTAAATTGGTATCAATGATAGGGCATGGTGTAATAAGAACTTCTGGCTTTGAAACCGTCACATCATGCTGCCATCAGCTGACTAAACTGTTGAAGTAAACAAGTCCAGTGTCTTCAAGAATAGTATTGCATGGACTATACGAAACAAATACTTTCAGAACTCCCAATGTCCAGAAAATGTCTGTATTTCCCCCCCCAACAACTATTTTGATCTCTTTCAGTCAAGAAAAAAATTATTCATGATTTGAACCTAGGTCTCATTGCACTCTATAATCAAATAGCCTGTTATATATATTTATATTTATATACCATTAGAAATGCTTGGTTCTGTATTATTTTTATTTTATTTTTAACCTAAATTGCATTTTTTTTATTGCATTTCTTTTTTTTTTTAATCAAAAGTACTGCTATATATATATATATATATTTGGTACAAATTGGACATTGCATGTTTATGTTAGGGTTAAACAAGTCACTTTACAGTAGACTGACCAAATAAAATGTTGATGTCATTAAATACATGTGAAGTTTGTGTCAGATCGGACTTTGTATGGCTGAGTTATAACAACTGCCTGTTTCATGGCAAAACATTGAATTTTGCCAGTATGCCACGGACACGCTCTTCAATGAAAACTTTAGATCTTCGCAATTTAATGTTGCAAAGGCCTTTAGTTTACACTGACCAAATTTGGTGTTGATCTGAATAAATTGCTGGGAGGAGTTCGGTGAAGTACGGTAAAGTGCCTGAAAATGGCAAAAATGACACAAAATTTGCTGAGAATATTAAAAACAAGTTTAATAATGACTTCCTGTTTGGTTATGGATCATCTTGGAGACGTTGCCACAGTTCTTCTGGATTTAGTCTGTTATTATACTATTAATGTTATAATTGCCTGTGAACATGAGATTTGCTTTCCCAATGCTCTGGTTGGTCATGATGCACTTTTGAATGTGTGTGTGTTTGTGTTACTAGTTCTTGTCTTGGCTGCATTGTGCTAAAGGACATGCAGAGGAATCTAATTTAACAGCTGACTGAGTAGCGATCAGCCAATGTTCCCCGGCGCGCACGCACACACACACACACACACAAACACACACATACACTCCATAAAACACTGACCAGAGGTTCTGGAAACCTGACCCTGCGAAAGAGAGCAGTAGACCTCTAGATCCAGACCAGAGACCACATAAAGAGCGAGAACAAGAGAAAACCAAAGAGAAGAAACCAGAGAGCGAGCGCTATATACAAAGAAGCACAGATATTCTTGAAGTAGAGAGAGATGAAAAGCAGCAGAGGGAAGCTGAGAGATAGATAGGGAGAGATCAGCGTTTGAGAGTATTGGAGAGATGAAACGGGAGCGAGAGAAGCAGAGCTGCTTGTAATTCCGGGCAAGTCTTCACTCGGGCTGGTCGCAGCTCCCACTAGACCTGCTACATGATATTCACTAACCCCAGTAACAATGGCAAACATATGTAAATCAGACACAGTGCCGGATCCAATCAGGGCTCATCACAAAGCCACTGACACACTCTTCACAGACAGCGAAGGCCACAGCGCTCACCGTCTCACGGCTCCCCGTCTGTCTTCTCGGCTCTGGTCCGTTCCTGCGCTACATCACGCGGCTTTGTTTGCACCCTTGATGTCTTACGTTCTCATTTTTGCCGACATTGTCACAGTCTCACAATTACATCTTTCCTTTCGCCCCTTCTTTTCTTTCCCTCCATTCACTCTCTGCCTTTTTCCGTCATGAAAGAGAAAACAAACGCGAGCATCGCAGGACAGCTGAAGCTAATTAAATTGCTTATCGATTCTAATTATAGAGATTTCTACTAAAGAGACTGCGACCAGTCAGAGCACATTTTCCGAACGTACATTAAAAATGTCTTTTTTATCCGTATTGCGTTTTTACTCTGGTTTCAGAACGAAGAGGAAAGAGCCATAAACTATCGATTCTAATGATCCTTGAATCTCATCTCCTTAATGAAAGGGGTGACTAGCTAAATCCACCATTCGAAAACTTCCTCCAGCAAAACAATAGTACAGAAGTCGCGTGAACGGATGGACAGAGCAGTAACTGAGGGATGGAATGATGGCCGTTAGAAAGTGCGACTGACAGTCTCAATTACCTACTCGTCTCTGCGAACTGAGAGAACAGAGGGGCTGGAGATCAATACATTGATAGGGATCTGTCAAACAAGGCCGCCGCGCTGAACGGTGATGGTTAATAGTTATATGTATCTGATTAAAAAGCGTGCGTCCAGTTTATAGCCGGACAGGGAGCTGCTGATGAGGTGTAATTTGGAGGACGATCATCAATGCACTTATGCTGCTTATTAACCGCATTAACTTCAGCGCTCCTGAAAACAACCAAAGAAAGCTATAAGCTTGACAGTCTTGAGGAAGTCCCTGCTGAAAAGACTAGCTGAGACCAGCATGAATTTCCATTCTGGGCTAGGCTGGCTTACCTTGGTGTGCTGGTTTGGAACACACTCTGTTGAAAAACAAAGTGGGAATATATATATATATATATATATATATATATATATATATATGTGTGTGTGTGTGTGTGTATACACAAGATCTCTCTCCCTCTCTAAACACACACATATTTCATTTTCTTTTAATTTATTGTAAATAATTCAATTACACACACGTACAAACATACATACATACGTGCTGTATATATGGAATGAATGAATGAATTTATATATAAATATATGTATATATTTTTCAATTTAGGCCAGCCATGCCGAATTGTCCCTGCTGGAGTGAAATAAAGATTTCTGTGTCCTATTGAACTGAAGCTTGAAAACATGCTGTACAAACTCCCTGTTGTTTTGCCTAAGATATTAGCATAGTGAATCAATTTATTTGTTACCTTAACGTCTGTAGAATCCCCCTGGCTACCCTTTTCCTCAAGAAATCTGCTAGGTATAAAGTTTCCTCTGCTTTACAGAGTGAGTCGATTCTTCCATACGTTTCTCTCATATTTGTCTCATCAGAGCTGTTTTCCTAATATCATTTACATATCTGTGTGAAGTTTTGTCTTTCGTTTTAACATCTGATGGCCCCAGCAGAGTTTGCTCATGCGAGACTATAGGATTTGTGTGATGTTTGAGCTAAAAAATCTGCTGGAGTCTCTTCACACGTGTATTTCATGTTCTGAAGATGTTATGAAGAATGCACTCATTGGTGAATACTGCTTCCACCTCCCTCTCTCTTTAAATCTTTCTTCTCTCTCCAGTCTGTCTGTTCCTCTCCCGCTCTTTCACCTTCCTCTTCTAGCTCACTCTCTCTGGCCCCCGGTCCTTATTAAAGGTGATTCCCGGGTGTGGAGAGTCGCCGGCAGGGCCGTGGCCACCTCTTTAATGGAGACAAGCTGGTAAATCTTTCATGCTTTAAGACCGTTTCATTGTAAAAGGGAACCGGCTGCAGCGTGATAACAATGGTGCATTATTCATAGGGTTCCAGGGCTCTCAGACGGCCCAAAGCAGACTCTTTCCTCTACTGCTGGAGGAATGGTATGTGTGTGTGAGAGAACGAGAAAAAAACGGAGAAGCAGTGACAGAGTGTCTGCAATCATTGGTAGCTAAAGCGACATTTCTTTTTCCAGTCAAAGTTATGTCATAATACAGTGACAACTGACAAGTATATCCATCATTTTATTTGAATACTAGTCTTAAAATGTTGACAGCAAAAACCTCAAAAAACAAAAGCTCAGCAAAAAGAAGGTGCTTAACCTTTCGAAAACAAAGATCGCCAACCTCAAGAGTTCAAACTAAATATTATATGAGTATACGAGCTGTTTCGATTCTTATAAATTTTCTATGAGGTTTTCAAATTTTGCAGGACTGAAACTATGAATTTTACGCAGCTATAAAGTTTAAATAAACAAAAGTTTGTATTTGACATTATATACGTAGTCCCTCTATCATTGGTTGGCTAATGACTAATTACTAAAAATTACATTTGTTAAATAGTAAATTGATATTTTATGATATTGCTGCATAAGAGAAGAGAAGTGAAGAGAAACAAACAAATATTCAATGTGTTTAACAAGAAGACACATTTTAAGTTTATTATTAACAGACAATTTGGGATTTGTACCTTTTATGTAAAAAAAAAACAAACAAACAAACTACAAAACACACATACACTAAAATATGCCAGCTAAACTTCTATATTTCATTACATTTGTGTCATTTATGGTTGGGAATTTTTTGCTGTATCCACTTCAACTGAAGTATATCAACACAGGAAGTGAATTTGCAAATCAAACCATGCTTAATATTATAAATGTGCATCACAACCAGCCCGTCGGCACAAAACATATGCCAAACTACCAGGGTGACTGTCACTGCCAGTTTTTAAAACAAAATGACACCCAGGCTACACTGATAACAAGAGAAGCCAAAAGAAAGTCGAAGCTAAACTAATCACCAAAGTTGAGCTGAGAAGACTGGAGGTAAGGGGAGCAACGACTGGAAGAACTCCAGTTTAAATGTTTTAATTGGATCAAGCGGCCGGGCACCCGGTCTCAATGTCTGGTTTGCACCAATCCATGCAGATCAATGGCTCAGTGAAGCTGAGAGCCTGGCTCAGGTAAGCGGGATACAAATGGCAGGGTTTAAAAGTCCTTTGCCACCTCCCGATATTTCCTGCGATCAATTTATTACTAGCCTGTTTTCATTTTCCTTAAGGCAATCCCAATAGACAGCAGTGGAAAAACCCATTGAAGTGTTCAAAGACAGAAAGCAGCTACATGTGTATCTATATCTATATAGGCAGGTGGGTCTGTGCACAATCCTGAACTTACAGTGCTTACACACTCTCTCTCTTCATGAAACACACAAACATATCTACCACTACTACTTAATGTCTAGTTACTGCAAGTTTGGCAAATGGTCAAACAGTAAAAAAAAAATGTATTATGAAACACTGGCCCCATTTCCCCTTCCTCCTAAGCCCTGTCACCGGCAGTTAAGAAACAGCTCTGGAGCCTATTGCTGTAATATTTATTTATTTATTATTATATTATTTTCAATGAATGGAAATGACTGAGGTCTATAATGTTTTGACTAGCATATTGAAAAGCACTCAAACCAAACATTCTGGTCAGCAGAAGAAAAAAGTTCTCTTGGTTTGTTTAGTCCAGGCCCAAAAAAGAAAAAGTTAAATTTAGTTGGGTTCAATGATGTATATTTCCTTACGGCACCCAAACAATAGGTGTACTCATCGTAAAGTGTGCTGTGCAGACCAATCAGCGTATGACATCAAGTAAAAACACTGAATAATCTTATGCTGGACTAAGACCACTCATTGTTGCATGTAAATAGAATTATTTTTAACACCTGCAAACTTACAAAGAGCTCACATAAGGCCCTTTACCTTCTCATTGTTCCACGTTTGCCCTTTGCTTATTTTGTTTTGGGTACACCGCTTGTTCTACATCATCAAATTATGTCACATAGCGTCACATTTTATATTTAAACTTCATTTAAACCACGCCAGAGTTTGTTTGGAAGTGGATTGAGATCGCAAAAAATCACTTCCAATGTTGTTGTTCAACTCACAGAGCAATCACACCAGATCAAAGATTAAGTGGAGAATGCAACAGTGCTAATATAAGAAGTAGTAAAAACAAAACATCAAACAAAAGAAACAACATCAAAAAAACCTAAAACACACACAAACAACAACAATCTACAAAGATAAGCAAAGCACTTCAGTTACTAAAGCGTCTGGTTATAAAGGAAAATAACAAAAGCTGACACACTTGTGTTGGACTTGCATCTTAAGTTCAACATGAATCTTTCATAAGCACAAAAGGATGGGAAAGAGGAAAAAAGAAGTACACTTACAGTGTCTTTGATTTGGAAATGCATTTTTTTTTTTTATTGATAATAAATTGAATGTGTTGTAGTCTGAGGTACAACGGTCTTATCAGAGTCGGCTGAGTTGAAAGGGTCTGGGCTTCCAGGGAAATCCGTGTTTTCTTTTCAGGCTGAGTATATAGATTACGCTCACTGAGCCACGCTGCACAGGGGAGGATTGTATTTTTTTTTTTCTCTCCCGATTGTGATTTCTGGAGAGCGCTTATCTGTTCGTTACGAGAGGAGAGAGCCTAGCGCTGTCTGTTTCCCAGCATTCCCTGATCCAAGACCTTGCCAGCTCTTATCGATGCCACTACCGAACAACCGCTACACTGCTCCAGGCACCTTCCTTACTCTGGGTAGGAGGGGGTGATGGGGGGTTGGCAATGCCCTCGGAACCCAGAGATAACAAAGGAGGAGACAGAAAGAGCGACTAGAAGCCAAACACACCCTGTACGAGCGCCACTCTCCCACCTGTCCTGCATCCATGCTGTGATGTGGATATGCAGGGACAGATCTCAGCAGCTCCATGGGGTTGAAGGTCAGCTTTTAATTGAGAGTGCAGAGGAGATGGAGAGCAGGGAGGCCGTCTATCATTCCCTCAGCCACTAATGGGAATTCACCGGAGGTCGGGACTGCTGACGCTGGCGCAATTGCACCAGAGTGTGTTTTTTTGTATTTTGAACTCTAATATGGAGTGTAACACATGCCTTTAAAGGATGTCCCTATCTCCTTTGACCACAGCTGGTTAATAAGGAACACAGCCTGTCGCTCCACTCGGGACGATTCATCATGTCAGATATTCATATCCTTAAAGGTCAATCGAAGTCATGAAAGAGGAAAATATGCTTTGTTAAACTTTTTTCCCCCTTACAATTTTTCCTCGTCGTCTTTTTTTGCTAACCTTATCATACAAACAGACGCCGGACTGACCCGCGTGGGGCTTTGGAGGCGGGCTTTCAAAAAATGATTGATAACTACAATTACGCAAGCCAACAAGTTTCATTTCATCAGACACTTAGTGCGACAAACCTCACAAACAAGCCTTGGATTCATAAGCGCAGTCGACTTTTCCTGCGGAGAGCAAAAAAAAAAAAAAGAGAAGGTTTTTTTATGTTCACAAAGTCTCATAATTAAGTCGGGATGTAACAAATTACAGATTTAAGCCGAGACTTGCCAAATACAAGCAGAGATGAAAATTCATCTTCCGCTATCTCATTACATCGTAAAAGTGATGAGAAGGTTACGGCTGCATTTGCATAGATGCTGGGAAGAGCCTCTTTCGCCGTCATTAGCTATTCCATCTTGTGCTAAACCTATAGCCGCTCTGAATTTTTTAACAGATAGAAACAAGAGCCGGCAGAGGAGCCAGCGGAGACTACATGAATTAAACCCGGCTTACATATGTTAACGCTGCCCGACGTCCTCTGAGAGACACTTTTCAAAGAGATTCTGAAGGATGCGTGGGGAAATCATGGCGATAAATAAGGAAAAGGGTAATTGCGAAGGTACAAAATGAAAACGAACGAAGGAAGGGAGACGGCGAGGGGGAACGGCTAAGACAGACTCTAAACGCTAGCTGCTGTCAGTAGAAAGTGCAGCGCTTGTGGTTCGATCCAGCCTTCCTCTGCCACTAATGACTGTCAACATGGCGAGAGGGGCTCTGAAGGAGGAGAAAATTACTGGCTGAAAAGCAATTGACTGATCCCCATCATTTCTCAGGGAAGCAGTGACCTGTGAATATTTCATTATGTGGAAAAGTCATGCGGTCCATACCAATGCCCGCAGTGGAGCGAGTGATGGTGGGGGGGGGGTGAGGTGAAACACTGCCCCAATTTCCCCTTCCTCCTGAGCCCTGTCACCGACAGGTAAGAAACAGCTCCGGAGCCTATAGCTGTAAACTAGCGCTTTTCCGCTATTTATAGCAATGGGACCAGCATCACATGAAAAGACTGCAGATCCAAGGACAGCGTCAGCAATAGGAGTTTACTGCGTTGCAACATCAGTGTAGCTTGCACAATGTTTTTGTGTGGCGGTAAACTCACCCCTGAACCGCGCCGTTGTGTCTCGGACTGACCTCGGTACGGCGTCAACCTTTGAAACACTGACAGGAGACGACCAAGTGCGGTTTAGTCTCAAATCCTTTATTAATAACCTTATCAAGCACACCGTACGATGATAACTTGGCAAAGCATCACATCTCTGTACTTAGAAGCTACGCTAAAAGCTAATTAGCGCTAATTTGACCAGTTGTCCTCTGGTGGTAGAAAAGTGCTGAAACAGGAAGAGCAGAGTGGAAAGAAGTGCACACAGGCACAAATACCTCATTTTCAGACATTGCTAAATACATCCCTGCTGCCAGAGACTATCGATGAGCGGAGACAGATGGATTTGACGGCCCCTTCATAAGCAAAAGATCAACAAGATCAATGGGCCGTTTTGTACATGCCACAAGCTATATACACAGCCACGCTTAACCTTCAAAAGTTCCCACAAACTTCTATGACAAACACAAGAACGGCTCAAGAAAACGTGTGTGCTTTGAGAGACAGAAAAGTGCGGAGGTAAGCAAGCAGGACTGGATAAATATCTCTATAAACACTAACAGAAACCTTTTGACATTATTTAAAAATGGGATCATCTTTATTTTTCTTTGTATGGTAAATACACACTTACAATCTTTTCTCTCAAAATCATTCAATGCATCTGATAATTTGTAATTCAAAGAGTATGATTAATATGAAATTATCATTAATGCCTATTTAAATAGGAAATAAAATACAGAAAGGTCGTTAAGCATTTTCTCTCCAAAATTCTTTTTACATTCTCAATTATTAAAAATGATCCATTTGAGTGTGAATCATTTCTAAATGACGCCAGATTTGAACATTAGCATTGGCTTTAAGTTCACGAAACAGAAAATGTATTTTTTCTTTTTATCCTGCGCCATAAAGCACCGTCCACCACCCGAATGAGAAATGATTTAGTGTTAAACATTCACTGAAGAAATTATACTGCATATAAAAATATACATACCATAGACACTTCTCAGGAAAATGAAGAATTAATGGTTAATTAAAAGATGTCAGCAATTTTAATGGTACAAAAGGAGAAGGCACTAAATAAATCATGTCAGCCATTGAACAGACACAATTAATCCATGACAGCTCGAGAAATTATATTTTCAGTGTGATTGATGGCTCTGTTGGACTAATGTTGAATGAAAACTTATTACAACTGAAAAATCAGCATTAATAATGTACCAAATCTCAGCAGCTTTACTGTCCGCTGAGCTTTTACAGCTTTAGCACAATTCTGCCCCCTAATAAGGACTCACCTGAAATCTATGTTGTCTTTCCACTATTGACTCGCTCTTAAATTGCATGCAAAACAGCAGTGTCATGACTGATTAGTATCTTTCTTTTACTTTCTTTCTTTCTCTCTCTCTCATGACAAGAGGCAAAGAACGGGGAGCAGGGGTTGAAGTTGGGAGTGCAGTAGTGCTGACCCTATAAAAAAAGATTAAAAGACATAAAAAGCGGAAAAACAAACAAAAGCCTGCAGACAACTCACACACTGCTGATTCCGATCGAAGTGTTGGGAAATATTTGGCTGTTGATGCGTATGTGTGTGATGAAGTGTTTGACAGCACACACACATACACAGCTGACTGGGCAGCTGATGAAAGAATCATTCATGTCATGTCAACTCTAAAACTGACAAGCCAACGCAGTTAAAATATGAAGGCAAACACAGTCACCAGCAGAGTTTTATATTTTGAAGGATTTCGCATGTGACTCGCACCAATATGACTCAATCTATATCTTCCCAAATTTAAAAGGCTGCTTTATTATTGTATTATTTTAGCTAATACCAGTTTTATAATTAACGTCTAGTTTTTCCTGCTTTTATTGTGCAGACTGCTGTATTCATCACAGCTACGTTAGCGATCCACTGAAATCCTATAAGCAATTGTTTTATGCTCCGAGCTAGCTGTTTGTTTTACCGATCTTACTTGTATATGAATAGACTAAGATTTTTATCTCCATTTTTATGTCCCTCGTGTATCATACAGGCGCCCGCTATTAGACACATGCATGTGCCTGTATGCACACACACAAAAACACACACACGCTCACTTTCCCTGTTCCTGTAAGATATACTTCTTAATCAGCAGGATATATGTGAGCAAATGAATGGCTGAGTGGGAGAAAATTCAGCGAGGGAAGTATCAATTATTCAAAAGAGAACATTTTGCACTTATAACTTAACTAAATCCAGCGGCTCCAATGACAGCTTACGGGAATGAATCATTTTGGTCCAAAGTCTCCTTGCATACTGCACTCCTATATATTTTCATGACCCCCATGTACGCGGACGAACACTCGCACACATCCACACCTGCCCGTGTCTCTTATTTTGCTGTCATATCTGAACATTGCCCACAGATGGAGCTGATGTGCCCCACCTCACATGGTCAGTAAAGGCTGCAGTGCGTTATGTAACGTCCCATATAAAGAACTGATGCACACTCAGGTGTGTCCTGGCATGTAGTTCTTGCTAGTGTGCTTCAAAATTAAGCCTATTTAAAATAGCTCTGTTACAGAACGTCCTTGCTGCCTATAGGTTGCTGCCTTCGAACTGAAACACAACCAAATAAATGACCGATTTGGACACTCTGTACTGGCAGGAATCACGCGTAAAAAAAAATATTGCATTCTCGTGTGAGCAACAGTGACAGCAATACGTTAAGCATGAATATACACAGAACACACAGATGTTTGAATTACTCATTTTAAATAAATATGTAAATATGAACCTTTTTGAATTATTGATAACTTATTAAAAAAATTATATTAATAAGCGCTGACAAACAATTAATCGCATCCAAAATATACACATACAGTATATATTTTGAAAATATTTACATACATTTATATTCTTATATTTTATATTATGTATAAATATATTTAATAACATGCTATTATATTTAATAATAACAATAATAAATATAGACATGCATTTATATATACACATAAAAATAATTTAAAAATAATTAAAAACATAAACAATAAATATACACAGTACAAACACTTATATTATGTATTATTTTGGATGTGATTAAAAGTTTGACAGCACTAATATGATAATATTTTTTTTTTTTAATTGATAATTTCTAACATTATATGGCTATACACAGTTCTCACAAATTGGGGGTGTAGTGCATTTTTTAAATATGCAGATATTATTAAGATAATTAACATGGGTGTTATTTATAAGTAATAATTAAATAGAAAATAATGATTTCAGATTCTAATGAGTTCTAATTAATATTTTTCTCCAGCATCTTGGATTTACTTTTAATGCATTCTGGGATTGCATTGTACATAAAACAATTAGACGCTGTTTTAGAATAAATGACACAGAATTATTGTAATGAACTGTTGCTACAGGCAATCCCTTTCACACCTGTGAGGTCTTGAAATGAAGCAGCTCGCTACATTTTGGAACAGAGAAACTGAGTGAGTCATCTTTACAGTGGAACGCGCCTCATCCTCCTCTAGTAAGACCACCACAAGCTCTTCTTTCTACTTTTCTTCAATTACACTTCTGCTCTATCTTGTAAGCCCCTGCTTCACAGTTGAAACCCACTATAGCTGCACTGCTAATATTGTTGGGTGCCGTATGATAAATTGCTTGTGCTTTTCCTCATTTGTAAGGTGCTTTGGATAAAAGCGTCCGCTAAATGATTAAATGTAAATGTAATGTAAATGAGTGAAACTTCAATGCAAGAAGCCTTCAGACATCCAGTCTCTCATCCACGGCTTTGCTGGCCGAGCACCAGAGTCAGAAATAGATGCTCACTCCATACTGCGTGTTCACAGTGTACTTTGGAATTGCACAAAGCAGGAAAAGGTAACAGATTGTCTGAATGGCTTGTTGCCTGTACATAAAATCTATTTTCTCTCTCCCATGGCTCAGTCACAGCCGGACGAAGCCACCTCCCATTCTGCACACTAAGGTAGGTGCCACCCATAAAACAAATGAAAGAAAAAAATTGCCTTCCTTTTGCCGTTTCCGCCTTTGTCACTTCTTCCCAATAATATTTGTCAGCCCTTAAGGTTCCTGAAGTGGAAAATGGACTTTATTTTTATGATGTGGCAAATTAAAAAACTTCTGAGCTCCAGCCCATTTCACAGGAGGCTCTGCGAGGTAACTGGCGTAACCATGGTGATGAGATGTTGCCCCCCCTCTGCCGTGTCTCAGCCCACTAAAACCCAGCGTCTGTCGCCCATTCAGTCCAATTGCATTCCAACAACAAGATTGGGGGCGTTTTGCTAGATATAAAATTGTCAGTGATTCGCATATAAATTGCAACCTCGAAGAGCATTCCCATAATTACACGAGGTTAAAAAAGTAAAAGAGTTTTCTTTCTTATTAAAATCCTGAACACAATTATGAAGACTTACAGGATTACAAACGTCAGTGATCCCACTGATTTTCTTACACACTTATTCTCTTTTTAAATGACTGGATTTAAAACTGATAATAAAATAATATTACATTCTAATATAATATCTAAATGTATTATATAATATATAAACATTTATAATATATTATAAAATATTCTCTTTATTATTGTATTTAGTATGTGCTACACTATAGTTATTTTTTAACCTACTTTACTGCAAGTTTTATTGTAAATATAACAATATTATATTCTAATATAATATCTAAATGTATTATATTTATATAATAAAATAAATTGTAACTTTTTTTTTATACAGGCAACTGGATATTGGCATTTGGACATTTTTTAATGGAGCTCTTTGTTATAAATAAAATAATATATTAAAACTTAATACATAATTACTAAATGTAATATAAAATCTAATATATACATATTTAAAAACTATTATATATTATTAAAATACTATCATAAACTTTATTATTTTAATTCTGTTGGCAATACAGTGTGCGTTTTATCAATTTTCTCAAAACAACACACATCAATTTACCTTTCTTTTTTTTTTCATATTATAATTTATGTATAAGTTATATTCAACATACATGCAACTGTTCCATGTATGTTGCAGGCAACAAAACTGGTGTGTACAGTATTTCTGATCACAAAAAATAATTTTTCTTCCAAAAAAGATAGTCCTACTTCATCATAAGGATGTTAGTAAGTTAATTTGGGGGAATCTATTCCTTTAACAAGCTAATCAAGATCTTACCAATATATTGCCAAGCAAATTGGGCATCTCTGAGTGGCCGAAATCCAAAATCTGCCCACAAACCTGCTGCTAATGTGACAAAAGGTGTTTCCTTTTTAAACTGATTGGGTGCCAAGCCCACACTGTGTCGCAATGAATCCATTGCCCCCCACTCAGTCCACTGGCATGCGGGCTGTCATTTCGTCCCAACCTCCTCTGTTCCCAACTAGACCCTCTGGAACAGGAAAACAGCTTGGTCCCCCTTCCTGCCTCACAGCGGTATACGTGGACCCGGTCCGGCAGGGTCGCAGTGGGGACCGGGCCTCTTCCATATCTCTCCCTTCCCCTGGTTTCCGCTCTGACAGCTGTGGGTTTGTTACCAGGAGCTGATCCATAAACCACACACTCTCTACAGCCCTCCACCACTCCCATTAAATATATATGCTCCAAACCATTAGGCTGCCTGCCTGCCTTGCAGCACCCTGGCAGGGCCGGTACGTGCACACACACACATCTCTTCAAAAGCGAAGTAGGAAAGCAGCACAAGATTTGGTTATTTATTTTCGAACTGTATGATACATCAGCCATAAAACTGATTAAAGCATCACCCTACACGGCCACGGTTTCGGTGACCCCGGGTGCGCTTCGTACACGCGCCAAGGCGAGAGAGAGACGCTGTGGACACGGGTGGGCTGGAGCTCCAGGCTACACTAAAGATGGCTGCACTACAAAGCCCACTCAGGAGATTACTCAGTGCACGGGGGTCAAAACTCAAAAAGCCTCTGAGGTATGCGTCGCATTCAAAAGCCTACACTGCGAGCCAGATATTTTCTCCCTCCCTCGCTTTCTCTCTCTGGGGTGGGGGATGATCAATATGGCGCCTTGCTCCTTGAACAAATTAGAATATGCAATGGGCTGGATCCAGACGAGTTCTCCACAGCTTTATTAAAGAACGAGCGGCTTTTCACTGCACACGCCGCAGCCAAACAAAAACTGCAACTGTGCTGAATTAACGGATGCATGAAGGGACTATATGAACGTAGAAAGAGCGAACTCTTGACCCCTAAAATGTCTTCTCATTTACGCCCATACCCCCACCATCCTGCAATCCGTTACTTGTCCCTATGTTTTTTTTTTTTTTTTGCCAGTCACCCATTCAGAATCCACTATAATGACCACCAGCAGGACTCGGGTCTGGCTCAATAGGCAATATAAGAGAGAGTGAGCAGCTGCTATTGGCTTAAACGATGAAAACTATTGTGTTCAGAAAGAATCAATCAGGGCTTTTCAGAGTAATTCGATTCTATTCACAAAGGAGTAGGAAGCAATTTGAAAATGGAAATGCCACTTGACTTTCAAAGGAGGGGAGGAGGAGGAAAAATGAGGAGAGCTGGTAATGTAGCAGTATGCATAGCAAATAAAAAACAAAGGGAAAAACATTCCCGTACACACTGAAACTCTATATATACACCGT
The DNA here is from genome assembly GCA_032361065.1 of Enteromius trimaculatus. Classification (NCBI taxonomy): domain Eukaryota; kingdom Metazoa; phylum Chordata; class Actinopteri; order Cypriniformes; family Cyprinidae; genus Enteromius; species Enteromius trimaculatus. The sequence goes on along the minus strand of JAUMHP010000010.1, from coordinate 3,401,680 downwards.
GTCTCGCACGCAAAATACATTGGGTGTTATATAAAGTACATCAACAGGTCAGTAGGTTGGTTTTGTCAATATCCACTTCACTTCAAAAAACCTATTTTAAGGCAAATGTATTTTGTTTTATCTCATAGTAAAAATACCTTTTAAACAAGTGACACAGCATGTGATATTAAAATGAGCTTTCAGACAATATGTGAATTGCTTAAAACTAGTATATTTTGTGCACTTGAAGATTTTTTTCCCACTTGTTTTAAGTGAAGTCAGTGCAGCAATAATTTTTTTTTTGCAAGAAATTAATAATTTAATTCAGTATTTATTACATTATGAATTAATTAAATATTTATTACATTTATTTAAAAGGACATTGCTGAACATTTGCCTTTGCCATCACAGGGATACATTACATTATAAGTAAAATTTTATTTTTTTATACTAAAACTACTAACTACTGTAACTAAATAACTAAGTAATAAAAAATACAATATATTTTTAAGTATTTTTCAAAAATTAATAAATGAATGAATGAATAAATATTTACAATAATTAATAAATAAATACAATTCAATCATAAATAAATAAATACAATCATAAAGAAATGTTCACTCTTGACCTAGACCAGCCCTATCTCTTTAAACACCCGCCCTCCTAAGACAGGCCAACCAATCCGACAACAGGAAGGTTGAATATATAAAAGGGAAAAAGTGAGAAAGCATTTTCAAATTGTCAAATTTTTTTCATGAATCATCTTTTTGCTGTTTATGAACCCTGGGCCTGTCATAAACACAGTGTGATTATACAAGGCACCTTTATATGTATAATTTTACTAAACTGATTTGTGATATTCCAAAATTAAAAGAAAAAAAGCAACTTTAACGTGGCCTATAAAAAGCATTTCTATGATAAATGGATTGATAACAGGCTGCACGGTATGTGCTCCATCATTTCATTTCAATGGTCAAGAATGAGGAACTAATTAAGTGCTAACTAACCGCTAATTAGACCTCAATTAATCACATATTAGCGAGCTGTTGGAGGGAGAGGGGAAAACGTATGACTCTGCATTTACACCATGAAGCTTTGTCAAGATGTCTTTAAAAGAAAAAAAAAGTCAGTTAGGAGGTTTAATCTACAATTCAGGCACAGCTAAACTCATTTCATAGGCTCATAGAACACGTCAGGTGATTGATCACGAATATTAGCCACAATTTGCTTTCATTCGCCTCAAAATGCGCTCCGGCGGGAAATGGTTGGTTACTCACAGGAGTTATAAACAGTTTGATCTTTAGGTCGTGAACTCAATCAAACTCAATGAGTGAAATTAGCGGTCTACGAGCTTAAAATAAAAGGAGTTGATGGGTAGATAAGCGGCGGGGTCTCTAAGTATGCGTATGTGTGTATATGAAGATGGGTCTCAGTGTCAGCTCCAAAGCAGATGGTGTATCTTCTCTTATGCGCCTCTGAGAGATGCGGTCAGTACAGTGTCAGACTGCAAACCGCTATCTGCGTGTGTGTGTCCTCCTAAAGGCCGGAGTCTATACCTAGAAGGGTCCCAAGCGCGTGAGCCGGTCGGGCCCCAAGGGAGATAAGGTTTCTGCCTCAGACCAGGAGTGCTGGCAGGGCAGTTACAGAGCCCCTAGTGCTCCCCTGTCCTGTTGAATCATTGATGGATTGAGTCAGCATTCCCTATACACACACACACACACACCCATCCTGAAACACACACACACACACACACACACACAGTGGTATATAACCCCAATCTTTCCCTCACTTTGAAGGTGGCTTTTGTTAAAATTCAAGTACCATTCTGGGACTCATGGGAGACATTCTTCCCCAGGAAGCCAGTTGAACGAAATAAACACAAAGCAGCGACGCTCAGAAACCGTCCAGTTAAGATTAAGGCTTATTCTCTTCACTCCTCCCTCTCTCTTTCTCTCTTCAGAAGGCTTATGGAATCGCGGAGCAGCCGGTCAATAAACCCAGATGGTCAAGCCCCAGGATAGGGTGCAGCCTGGCCTGCCAGCACCACCCCCGCCCCAAACACACACACACACTCGTATACACACACACACACATTCCAGCTCATTCCATTGAGAAGGTGAGATCATCCTCAAAGAAGATCTCAAGGTCAGGTACGTGTGTTGTATGTTTACTTCATGTTTATCTTTGTTTAGAAGGGTGGTGTCGGGAGTATCCCAGCATGCCACTCTCCAGGATTTGGGCATCCTGAAAACACACACACATACAGGTACAGAGACAAGGGACTCCACTGCTTCTTGACAAGCAGCCAACAAGCCCGCATGTCTTTCTATGAGGAAAGCGCAGACGGTGAAAGATGAAGGGACTTAGTCGTCTTATTATACTCTCGATGCAAGAAAACGCCGCCAACATCTAAGATTCAACAATCTGTGGAGGGCAATTAAGGATCTCGGTGGAAAAAAAAAAAAATCTGACAAATACACTACATGGCCAAAATTAATGGGTTTAGCTATGGTGATTAATTCCAGCGAAGGCTAAATTTAATGCTAGACATTCTACAGATTTGTGCACGTCCAAGTTTGTGATAGCAGCCTGGAAAGGATTCTTTTATTTTCCAGCATCACTATACCCCTGTGCTCTAAGCGATGTCCATAAAGAAATTATTTACTATGTCTGGTGTGGAAAAACACGACTGGCCTGAACAAATCCAGACTTGAATTGAACTGAACGGCTTTGAGAGCCTGACTTTATTAATGTTCTAGTGCCTGAATATGACAAAACCTTTTTTCTAATATTTAGTGGAAAACATTTCCAAAAGAACGTTACTCCATAAATTCCTTAATAATGTATAGTAAATGAAATGTTCAACAAGCACCTATTCAGCCATGCAAAAGTTTGGAGTTTTTTTTTGAAAAAAATGAATGCATTGAATAAATATATATGTACAAATAAACTATGTACTTTTTGAACGTTCAATTTATCAAAAAAATCAGGACCAAAATTTCCACACAGCACAATTGTAATATTAAGAAACATCAGCATATTACAATGATTTCTAAGGGATAATTTTAAATATTTTCACATGCCAAAAAACAAAACAACTGTCTAATTTTATTTCAGCAATGCTTTTTGATAAGAAATACCCGTTCACCTTTTATTTTATTACATCACTTGTATGTGCAAAATTAATAAGCTATACACTTTACTTCACAAGTCTGAACAATAGTATTGGTTGCAAATTATGCAAATGCAATGCATATGACTGCTATGCTGTTTTCCTGGTGACAAATCGGCAGAATTAGCAGCACAAATGAAGCAAAGATCCCGTATTCAAAGCATAAAAACGGGAAGTTTAAGATCACTTAAAGCAGTAGAGACCAAAAAATATAAGAGACTGTTTATATATGAAACTCTGCCACGCTGGCCTGGCCTAATGATCCCTGGTTGTGTATTTGAGGATGAAACCAAAGCTAAAGCTGCACTTATCAAAACCGTCTCTTTTCTATGAGAGAAAAAAATAAATCACACAGCTACAGTACATACACAAACTTTTGCACGTGTCCACTCTGGGATGTACACAGACAGACACGTACACACGTGCACTCGCACACACACCGAGAAAGCCAGAGGGGCTACTGGTGTGAGTGGCTCAGCAGAGGCCAGGGCCGAGACTGAGGAATTAATTGAGGTAGTTTGTTTCACACCGGGGAGTCTATTAAATGCCATGTCACCGCAATGCCATGGGGAGTAACAGGCAAACAGTACCCAAAGTGTGCGGAAAGAAAGGCTGCAGAGAGTGAGAAGGAGAGAGAGATAAAGGCTCGGTGAAGTGGTGGCGCTCTGCTGTCTGCCGTCCTCTAATCAGCAGCCTTCGACTCCCCCAAACCACCCCCCTCGATTTCTGCCTCTCTCGCCATCGATCGTCCACGCTGCCATTCCGGACCCCATTCAGAAGGCACGCTGGGGAGCCAAGGCTATCATGGCTCTCCATTGTCTTTTTATTGTCCTGCTGTTTTACATTAGGACTTGTCCTACCAGAGAGAGACGGTATCCCAGCATTCCTCAGCCTCTGGTGCCTGATTCGGGCCTGTAGCTGGAGTTGAGTGTCCGTGACAGCCTTATCACCTCCGCTGTGCGCGCACACACATTTCTGTCCACTGGACACAATCCATTGGCCGCAGCGGCCCACAGTGCACTGCAGGGCCTGAAACACTTAAGCAGATCACCTTTAGAGACAGTAATTATCCACCGCTGGCTCTACACAAAGAAGTCAACTAGAACAGAGAGGATAAAAACTTTGCGTTTCACCCAAAAAAGGTCACACAGCCAATACGAAATATGTACGTTTGCAGAACTGTCAAATCCGTGGCAATGCGCTGCTGACAGATCAATATGTGACTCAGTTTTAAATAGATTTACCTATTCAACTAAGATCCAAAAAACTGGCTGGATATTTTTAAGCAACTGTCGAGTAAAATTTTGCACATTTGTAATACATTTTTTGTCTTTTTTAGACATTGTTTAACATTCTTAAACAATAAAATACAATTACAATACTGCCTATAACTTGCATTGCGACTTGCAACTGCCTATAACATGCGATACTTGCATTATAATTTTTTTTTTTTTTTTTTAGTTCATTTGATTAGTTCTCATCTCACTGGCATGTTTCCTTTGTTTAATAGAAATCTAAATGAATAGCCTCAGGCAACAAGAATTAAAAGTTGTATTTTATTTGTATTTAATAAATTGTATTTATTTATTTAACAAGTGATCAGTTTTTAACCAATATTTAATCAGTATTTATTTCAGGATATAACTTAATCTAGCAAGAAAAATGTACAAAATGGCATACTTGCACAAGACATCTTTTTTAAAAACACTTTTAGTTCATTATATTTAAGTATTTAATTTTGTTTTAAGGTTTATTTAATACTAATAATTATTACTATTACTAATTGTTATTTTATATAATATTTCTACTGGAAAATGAGCACTGGTGTCAAAAGTATTTACATTCATTACTCAAGTAGAAGTACAGATACTAGGGTTTAAAAAATTTTTTACTCAAGTAAAAGTACTGTTTTTAAAACTACTTAAAGTATAAAAAGTAACATAAGGGGGAAAAATGTCATTAAGCACAAAAGCACATTAGCATAGTTTCCATCCAGATTTTATGCTATTTTGTTATCGACAAAGAGAATTTGCTTACAAAATTTCCATCCAACTGGCCTTTTACTGATAAAATGGTGAGCCTCATGACATCATCCTTAAAAAAATGAACTCTTGCATAAGTTTTGGTGTATCCTATGACGCGCTCTTGAGAAAGCGGCCTCCAATTTGTTTCCTTTATTTACAAAACACAACTGTTTTTATTGTGAATGTACACAAATAAAAAAAACATTTAGAATAGTTTCGAAAAATGTCAAATAGTTGTCCGGGTATTGTTGAACGGCTATTGTAACCTGTTTCCACTTTTATAAGTTAAGATATGTATGTTTGAGAGGGCCCTAGTCTTTTTTTTGCCATATATATAATTTTACATATAATAATACAAATATGATTTAATGCACTTTTGAACTATATAGAGAAACGGTGCTTTGACTTGAGCAACATTAAATAATTAGATAATTGCGTGAAAATGTAAGAAGTAGAAGTAAAAAGTCGACTGAAAAATAATTACTCCAGGAAAGAATAGATACCCCAAAATTCTACTTAAGTAAGGTAATGAAGTATTTGTACTTTATTACTTGTCACCTTTGAAAATGAGACAGTTTAACGGGAAGATAATAAGATATTCATCTTGTAATGAGAACTGTGGTATAATCTATTTCTGATAAATCCAGCAAATTGTGTTTTTGTGACGTTCAAATTGTCTGAGTGGGTGGTTTCTAGGTAGAATAAGTTACATTTTGGACTTCATGCTGAAAACAATGTCAAAACACTGGGTGTGTGAGACTATGGTTTCTAAACATGCTTGATATCAAGTCCTTGTTATAAATATGAACCTGTTCCCCTCTAGACAGCACTCCAGACAGTACGTACAGGTCATACGACCCTTGGGAGTCCCTGACACACACACACACACACACACACTCTGGACTGCCTCCAGTTTACTGTCTGAGGACTTACTGTAGACCCCGAAACATTTCAGCAACTTCAGCCTAAAATACTGACTGGCAAGCTTTCCGTCCAATCAAATTAATTTCCTGTAAGAAATGCCAAAGGTGACACTTTAGAAAATGGAAGTGGACATCGCAGGGGTACACGAGTAGGGAGGAAGATATAGAGAGGGAGAGAATAGCAAATAGTCTTGGAAGAATGAGCAAAAATTGCCTTGCACACTTCATCTATATAAAAAAGCACCTATTATGGACCTCTGCTCTTGTCGATTCAAAAGAAATAAAGCGTAATATACAGGGAGTAACTGATGAAGGAAGGGCATGACACACTCACTCATTCAGAAAAAACAAACAGCCCTCTCATCTGGTCGGTCCACACATTCCTGCTGATGTTTACGAACCTGCTTTACCATCCCTCTTTCCTTAAAGGAGCGATTCAGCCCAAAATCTTGTCATTATTTACTCACCTTTACGACATTTTGAAGCAGCTCTTTCCAATGCAGTTATAATGACTGGATACTGGAGCTTTCGAATTTTAAAATGGATGCATCATAAGTGTTTCATATGATTTTGTCACTTTATTTCAAATTATGACACATCATATGATCACTTTGTGTTAGAAACAGACCATTTTCAATTTATATGATTATTCACTGATGGTCTAGAGTAAAATTTTATGGTGCTTTCGTGTCATTTTTTTAAACTTAAAAGCTCCAGTACTTATTCATTGCAATTGCATGGAAAAATAGCAACCAGAATATTATTAAAAACTACTACTTTGCGTGTGTTCCTCAGTAGCCATATCTACTGAATACAAAGCTCTGGAATGACATGAGGGTAAGTAAACTCAATTTAGGGCGAACTGTTCCTTTAAGTGTGTTTATGTTATGTTTCACTCCCTCACACAGTCTGTCTATGTCTCTATCTCCCTCTTTCTTTCGACTGTTTACCAACACACATTCACACCCACTCATTAGTACGGCATTCTCTGCCTCAGCGCTGCCGTCTTACTCCTGGAACAAGTCACAGTGCATCCACTGGGAAGAGAAAGACTGACAGAGCCTCACTCAAACAGCAGCGTTTCTTACAGAATTGCACCAACTCTACTGAAAGTGCAGACAGCACCACGATGACTGGAGGTGACAAGCCAAGTGCGAGCTACGGTGAGGTACAAAAAAAAGAGATAACTCATGAATATCATAATGGGAACGAGCAGGCAAAACTGCTCAGTTTATTTGCTAGATGTAGAGTGACTGAAAAAGAAGAATTCTATAGGAACTTAGGAAGAACCTGCATAAAAGAAATAAATCTAAAGGTATGAAAAAAATGCACCGAAGATCCTGACTGACAAAACAAACCTTCCACATACAGTTTAGTTTACTGTATGTATGTATATTTTATGCAATAAGATTATTTTAAACTACTAAATTTAAATACACTTTAAAACTGTTCATTCAAAATCTTAAAGGGATAGTTCGCCCATAATCCATTCTCATTCAAGTCGATATTTAGATTACTGAACGTCTCAAATTTTGTAAAATGACACACAAATCATTTTTGAAAATGTTACATTTAGTAATGTTGACCACAACATGGTCTTTTAACATAAAATCCCACATTTTTAGCTAAAACAGCTAATATTTAACTAAAATGAATTTGAATATGTATAAAAAACATCACCTTTCAGGTACAAGCCAAGACAATATTGTCCTTTGCAAGTTTGACATAATTAATCTGTGTTTCGATTGGGTCACACAGTCATGTGTCTTGGAGACAAGAAAGGAAGCGCAAACAACATGCAGCCAACCAGAGACTCGATAGACACACCCGAGAAAAAAAATCCACTCTGGGTCCTGCTACGGCTTCACACGTTTGCACCTAGTTTAGTGCAAAATAAAATATTCATCCGTTAAGTAGTACAGCATTTTGCGCTTGTGGCAGCGCATGAATATTTCAGACTATTATAAAAAAGGACAGAAACCGTAAAAAGGGAGGGGTTTCGAACTGAAGGACAGGAGGAGAGCTGTGTGTGTGTGTGTGTGTGTGAGAGAGAGAGCATGTGTGTACAGAACTGTTTTATGATGTCGCAGAGTGCATGGGGAGAAGTGTGTGTCAGAGCTGGGGTTTGTACAGGTGTAAAGACAGCCATTAGAAAGCTGTGCAGTTTTGTAATGGGATGAGGAGCAGATGTGACACACTTACTAAAAGCCTGACAGCCACACACACACACACACAATACCAGCGACCCCGCAGCATATGGATGTTTACTCTCCATGCAAACACAAACGGGCTACAGGTTCCTACCAAAGACCTTAAAATCTACATAAAGTCTGTTAAACTTCATAAAGCAGTGCTTATATGAGATTTTTTCAGGACCTCTACACTTATTGGCTTTATTGAATTCAACATTCATATTGTTTTTTTCGCCGGTGGAGCAATAATTGACCTCACCAAACAACAACATTTATACGCTTATTTTTCCCCCTCAATTTTGCGAGCTCAAAACAATTCTTTCATTCTCGTTCACTGATCCAAAAGTGATTTGAAAAGTCATGTGCCGCATTGGCCGCTCCATGTATCCCGAGGCGGTCCAACTTCCCCCTTCCTCTCTGACCATTAAAGCGCAAGCAATTAAAGCCCCTCCTCAGATAAAACCCACCTTTATTCCTCGGCCCTGCTTTCTCGGCCATAAACTACACTCATTTGGCGTCTGATTGTTGGTGGCAGCTGTTTGATGGGGTAAATAAAAATGCAGTAAATAATAGATGGCTCAGATCCTGTGTTTGTTTGGTGCCTGAGCGAAGGGGTGGCGCGCAAACGCGGGTTCAGACGTATATGCAGATATGCGCCGTGCCGACACGCATGCAAATATGCAACCTAATGCAAATGTGCCTCGGTCAACGTTATATCTTCTGACAGTGCAGTACGCTTTGTGGCACTGCCATGGGATTCAGATCAATTATTCGAGGTATTATTTCATCTTAAAAAGGGCTTGTTTGGTTTGTGGCTTGTTTAAAATGCAGAATGAATACACTTGAATGGATTCTTCTGATCCAGACGGATACATAAACACTCGGATCTGCCATATATATAATGGTGAGATGCCCAATAAAATCTTTTTGTTAGTTTCAGTGCCTAATTGATTTGGATCCGTTTAGAAAGGACGATAAAAAAAGAGAGGGATTTGGTGTAAAATGGAATGGGGGGAGGCATCTGTTCCCCGGAAACTGTTCCCCGTCAGCCAAACTCCATTACTGGGCCTATTCACCGCAGTATTAACCCTGTGTCAATGGACCTGTCCAGCCGGCAGACCGCCCCCTGTCCCCCACCCTCGCTGCCCAGCTGGCCAGGCCCAAGCCGTGCTTACCGCCTTTTTTCAGCCTGATAAACGCTCATTTCCTGCCGAGCGGACGTAATTCCTGAATCCCCTTTTGCTTAGTTAATTTACAGCCCTGTGCAGGCAATTTTCCTCCGCGCCATATGAGGCGAGCTTCGCCTTCTCTCAATTACCGTAAATTGTCTGCGAGTGCAAGGGGCTGTGAGACATGAACTGAGAGGGCTGGAGGTGATTGGTTGGAAGGGGGTGGGTGAGAAGCTCATTTTCCCAGGGCAGGGCGGGGTGGGGCGTTACGGGACGGGCTGCGGGCCAGTCCGGCCAAGCATGGCAGGGGTGTTGTGGACTGTCACATGCACTGAGTTGAAGCTGATGGCTAATTTACAGATGGGCCCCCCCAAACCAACCTCCACGGTCCATGCCCCATAGCCAAAGCCAGTGAATAGCTGACCTCTTTATAGTGTGTATGATATACGTTGCAGGTGCACGCTGGGTTATCTATTATGAATGAGACATGTATTGCTCGAAGCATTAGTAATGTATGAGCTGGGCTTTGGTGGAGCTCGGCTACGGGTCCTAGCAGCAGTCTCGGTCCCTGCCTTGCCTTCCCTATCTCTCTCTCATACACTCACACAGTGCTTCTGATAGCAGCACTAACTCATGTTACAAGCCATAGCACCTGACAGCTCCTGCACATTCAGCACCGCCTGTCCGATTTGGATGCTGGGAGTTCTGCCTCAGGGGCCACACTCTACTCTCTCAGCTCTTCTGAGGAGAAAAGAGAGGAGAGGAGGAGAGCTGCCTTGACCAGCCCCTCCCTCGCCAACTCTGCCTGTCTATATTTAATCTGTCTGACTATGAGCACATCTGGATCCAAAGCCCCGCCTCCCTCGTTATTTCTGCCGGTGAGCCGAATCCTGCCACCCTTGTATAAATAGCACACACAGTGAATCACAAGATGTAAAAAGCCTGTAGTTATAAGATATTATGGATAACAATAATTTGTTCAATTCCGTAAACAGTGTTAAAAAATATTTTAATTAACAATTATTTTTTACATACATATAAGTTAAATAATTAAATAATAATTCAACTGCTGGCACCTATAGCCTAGTGGTATAGTGCATTCTTACATTTACATTCTTTACTGATCCGACTTGGCCCACTTTAATCAACACGGTCCATTGTATTTTAAGAAAATAAGTAAATAAAAAACAACTATTTTTTTTTTAAATATAAAATTTTAATTAAACATTTAATAAATTAATCTTAATTATAAAAATCACAGAAATATTTTCATATATAAATTACTAAAAAAAAAAACACAAATTATTTGTACTGATGTAAAATATTAATATACATTAACATTTTATGTATACATTTTGTTTTTAACATGCACACACACACTGTGTAATGGTAAATCATATTTCATTTTAATAAGTATTTTTTTTAAGTATTAAATTTATAATAACGAAAAGACTACAACCCTGATAACTCAAAACGTGATTTGTCTCCGGAAACATATGTATAAAATATGAAATAAGACATTTTTTTTTCCCATGTAATTTACTATTTAAACTGGCATAATGGATAAGACAACTGACAACAGAAATTATATTTTTTACACTTTTAAAACACAACTTGGTCTTGGTGGGAGAAAGGAAAGGGAAGACAGGGAAACACTTGTGCCTTTCTGGATTTCACTCAGTGGCATTTATATCTCCAGTCTGTCTGTGTTCATCTGTTCACCTGGACAACACTAGGGAAAAGCACATTATATTCCACACCAGTAAGCCGCAAAAACCCCCTGAAAAATGTCGCCCGCTTCCATAATTGATGAAGTTAGTCGGGCTCTCAAGACTTTGGCTCTGTAGACTTGCTACGGCTCGATCTGTACCACCACCAAACTTTGAGAGTGTGGCAGTCTTCAACCAGCAGTCTCTCTTGCTCCCCCTCTCTCCATTCAGATGAATTAGTAAAACTTCCATTAATAATGCAGGCGTGTTTGAAGCCACAAAAACCAGAGATAGCGAGTGACTGAACAAGCGAGCATGGCTATAGAGAGCGAGGGGCACAAGGAGAAACTCGGCTTCTCTCAGATATCATGTTAAAAACGTGAGAGGAAATCATACATAATCTGTGCGGCGGAGGACCGCCGGAGAGGAGTGGTTAAAAAAGACGAGAAGGGGCTGCAGGATGGAATGATTATGACAGGAGGCATCACTCAGCAGCTGTTTAGAGGGTGGAAAAGGGGCCATAAATCAATTTCACACCGATTATGACACAATGCAGAACTGCGTGAGCTCCGCGGAATTAGCTGTGCACACCGAGGATCATGTTGGGCTAAATTGATCCTTGTAAAAGAAAAAAAGGAGAAGAACTGGCACTACAGAGGGACAGAAAGAAAGACAGAGCGAGAGAGAGGAAGCCAGCTATGAGGCTTTAAAAGACAAGAGATTACAAGGAACCGGGTGGGAGGAACAAAAGTGGAGACAGATTAGTGGAGAGAGAGAAAGAAAGATGGAGATAAAGAGGTGTGAGGAGGGAGAGTGGCAGCTAGTCGCTTCTGGTCAGTGTTATTGTGATACTGACCATCGAACTGATGGCGGGCGAAACTCTCATGCCACTGAGATGCAGGAAATCATATGAATCACAGTCTAGAATGTGATGAAAACTACTGACCGTATGCAAACAGACACTGATCAGATGTCTGGGTTCCCCCCCCCCCCCACTGAAAATAACCAATGTCAATGTCTAATTAATGCGTAGCAAGGTCGTTGTTAAGTTTAGGTACTGGGTAAGATTAAGGGATGTAGAATAAGGTCATGTAGAATAAGGCATTAATATGTGCTTAATGAGCACTAAGAAATGGCTAATATGCACGCTAATAAGCGACTAATAGGTGTAACCCGTAAAATAAAGTGTTACCAATATATTTAATATATTAAACCCAACAGTTGAAAGGAATATATAATCATGCCAGAATTTTCAATTTTGGGTGCACTTTACCTTTAAGAAAGACTAAACCCAGAAGTTCTTACAGTGCAAAGACATTAAAGAGTGGAAACCAAGGACAGCTCAGTACATGCAAACATGTAAAGCATTCAACACACAGAGACGTCTGTAATTAGCATGCATGGCACATCTGGACATCAAATGGCAATTTGACTCATTTGATTCATTTTAATGTAGACACTTGACATGACGTGCTACCACTGCAAATTCTTCCATGTGCCCTCTATGCCAATAACCTTCCTCATCTTAACAGACAAGCATCTCCAACCAAAAAAAAAAAAAAAAAGTAAAAAGAGATCTTCTTGTTGTAGAAGCACATCAGTTTGAACATACTGTTTTAAAATATGACTTTCTGGCTATAAAATATGATTGAATTAGCCACATTCGAATATGGTGTAATAATCTATGCATGTGTATATAATAACTAACGAATTCAGTTTAATTAAGTCAACATGATTTATTTGGTTTATATTGGTAAAGCACAATATGGGATTGCAAAGGTGTTACTTATTAGAAAAAGAAAAAAAAAAGCCAATCCTCAAGCTCACTTTGCCACCCTATATCTATGAATTCTTCGGCCCATTTTGAACACTACAATGTTACAATTCATTAGGATCAGAGTTGAATTTTGAATTTGCAGCAGGATTATAGTCAAAACCAGCACGAAGGCCAACTACATTTATTTGAACAGACAGAACTTTAAAGACTACGAAGGGATGGGATGTTCCTTCTCAGTATAAACAGAGGTCCTGTTGGGTGGAGACCATCTTTAACCGCTGATAACTTTCCAACACCACATGCTGTAAGAAACCCAGCGGATGTACTTGAAAGTGCATATCTCACAGCCATATACATGATTCATTCATCTACACGTTCTTTCTCACTCGTCAGAGCAGTTTAGAGAATAACGCTCGCTGTGTGTCATAGTGTGTGAGTGGACTCCTGGTGAAGCCCATGGATCGTGATGATCACAGGCGTGTGATCGGAGGCCAATCGGTCCGGTAATGATGCTGATGTATCATGCCAGTAAGTACAGGAGCACAAGCAGCCCCTTAAGCAATTATGTTAGCATTAAATAATCATTACGCAACCTCATCAGAAAGCCAGCATATTCAATGTTGGGGGAGACAGAGAAAGAGAGGGAGGAAGAGCTACGTGATTTTTTTTTTGAGCAAAATTATGTTTCGGGACTGATGAATATTGAGCAGTATCAGGCCAGGCAGGCGCTTTGATAAGGCCGTTTCTAATGAGGAATGGCCTGTTTTACACACATCTAAAGCCGAGAAACACACATGCACAGAACGAAAAAGTGTTTAGGGAGAATAAATGGCCTTATAGAAAATGGAGTTTCATCTTAGGCTGTTTAAACACTCGATTTAAATGTTTGAATCGAACCCAATTTCGATCTCACCCTTCTCACCCTGCAGGTCTCTTCACTTTGCACTTTTGGCCATAAACTGCAGTGTGCTCGCATCATCAGTGCAAGTGCTAACGGAAGCTGTTTACCCCTGTCGCTGTATAACGATTTACGCACAAGATGCAAAATTATTAATTCACATTCAATTTCTACTGTACTATTGTGAACTGTAACAGCGCGAATCACTAACCAAGGTCAAATTTCGAGCACACTTTGGGCTCTTTAACATCAACCAAATGAACTGAACTTTTATGCTCAAATAACTCTTATTGTAAACATCAAAAAATAAAAAGAAATAGGTTTTCAAGATACCGATACAATACTGAGAAAAGAAATATAGCCAATGAAATGAACTGCACAGCTATGAGAATATATATATATATATATTTTCAATCTCTTTTGTAATGTAATGTGATGATTTTTTGAGCATGTCTATAAATAATAAATCTGTGGGTTCATTTGTAATTTCTGTGTTATGCTGTACATGTTTAGACAACCTATTTCTATTTTGTCTTCCTTGAACTGTAGGCTAAATGACTTTAAAATGAAAAATATAAACTGTAAAATATAAAAAATATATATTTTCACTTGAAATACTGATACAATTTTTTGAGGAAAAAACTATGGCAATATATTGTGCATCAATAAAGCCCTAAAACAAAACCTAGCTCTCAGCCTTGTGTTTTTGGGTCCAAAGAGTAAACGTATGAGTAATGTGGACTATGTGAAGACAGCGAATCAAGATGTAAAACACTATATGATGCTTGTACTGGGCTACAAAGTGATGGGGGATGAAAATTACCTAATATTTTCAATGGAAGTGAATTAATGGATTTTCATTCTCTTCAAAGTGCTGCATGTGTAATTAAGGAGGACTGGCCAGCCGGGGGCTTCCGCGGTGCTTAGCAAACCGTGGCTGTCTTTGAGTGTGACTATGCCGCAGCAGCGCTGTACCGTGTGTGTGTGTGTGTACGTACATGTTTTTAGCGTATGAGAATATGTTTATCTCAGAGTGTGTAGTGCGTGATGGAGTGTGACGCTGAGGTGAGTCGGGGTGTGTGAGGTACGTACGTTACATTAATTCGACTGGTACAGATGAAGTAATATCTGGAGGGTAGTGTAATTAGTTCAAATTCAATTGGACTCAAATACTTCATTATATACCTGCCAACAACATCAGGGATTGATAGCCATGGTTTCTTTTTCAATTTCCTTTTTTTCCTTCATTAATGGCTTGGAATTAATGGAATGACATGGTCGAGTCAGGCAATGCTAGAAGAGAGCATTAGAGCACCAGAACTGTAGCATGGGGCTATCGGAGGCTTGGCAAGCGTTTGAACAATTTGTTTCTTGGTTTAATTTTTTAGGCACTTACAGCATGTAATTCATCTACTGAGAGAATTCGACATTCATTTCCCAGTATACAAAAAGCAACAAAAAGGGTTATTAAAGTGGACTGACACAAACAAAACAATAAAAAAAAATAAGATAAATAGAAATAATAACAATAAAATGGAAAATAAACATTAACTGCAGTAAAATTAAATAGAAAAACTATTTTATTTGTAGCTAGTTGATATTTCTTAA
>JAUMHP010000010.1:3356090-3367749 GCA_032361065.1 Enteromius trimaculatus | reverse complement strand
ACTATAAGTGTTTACACACACACACACACACACACACACACACACACGCACGCACACACACACACACTAGAAATGAGTCTCTGTTTTGTGAAGCTTTCATTAGCTTGTACTCCAGTGATAACTGATGAATATTTTGATCAGAGAAGTAATTTCTCGTCACACACACACACACACACACACACACACACAGAATAATGAGCTTCCAGGCGGTCGATCGAAGCTCAAACCTCATGAAATGATGATGATGATGATGAAAGAACATTCACCCTGATGAGACATGTGACTCTGTATCTAACCCTTCATATTAAAACTGATTTGTGTGAATATAATCATTTGTGTGAGTCCATCAGATCAGACACTGTTGTCTTCTCAGATTCTTGAGGTCATGGTGAGTTCAGCACAGATCAGATATTACAGAATATTCTCATATTCGTGTCAGATCATCTCCAGTCTGTCAAGGTTAGTTAGCTATTGTTTCCTGTTTTGCCATCGTTAATTAGGTCACCCCTGTTTGTATTCAGTTTGGTGTCTTGTCTATATCTGTCTCTGGAGCACAGCAGCAATGGGTATCATCAGGATATAAGATCATGCTTCTTGAAGATATGTAGTAAATGTCCTACTGTAAATATATCAAAACTTCATTTCTGATTAATATGCATTGCTAGAACTTCATTTGAACAACTTAAAATTTTCTCAATATTTAGATTTTTTTTGCACCCTTAGATTCCAGATTTTCATACGCTTTCCGATCCTAACAAACCAGACATTGTGAAACACACTTCACAAAACTGACCCGACTGGTTTGGGGTCACACTTTGTGTGGTATGGTTGTGTTTTGGTTTGTATTGTTTTCTGTGTGTTGTTGAAGCAGTAAGTGTGTGTGTGTGTGTGTGTGTGTGTGTGTGTGTGTGATTCTGGTTAGTTAAGTAGGTTGAATCACTCTGGGCGGCGTGTGATCATCCTTCAGGCAAACTATCAGAAAATGGGGCAGAAAGCACCTCGTTCCTCCGTCTGTGTCTCAAACTCGTTCTGAAGCTCTTCTCTTCATGATATACAGTCCATGAACACATCTTCCAATAGTTCATATCTCATCTTCTATTTGTCATCTTTCATGAACTTTATTATGATTTTTATTTACTTACCTTTAGGACGTTTAAGTTAAATTAAATTAAATTATTAAATGTGATGGAAAAACATCAAATGAAATGGTGGCTTAGTTGTGACCAAAAACGTAAGGTGTTTAAGGTGCAGTCAGTAAGGGGCGTGTCCACTCATTATGCGGGAGGTGCCTGTTGGATAGCATGTTTATTAGTTAAGGGTGGAGCTATCTGTGTAGGGGTGTGGTCTTTTGAGTGAGGGGCGTGTCTGTTGTGATAATTAATTCACTTAAACTTTTAAAAAAATGTTGTTACTTTTTTTTTTTTTTACAACATTTTTATGCTAATAAACAAACTCCATGTCCATATTTTATGTATGTTTTAGAAACTAAAAACAACTACAAAATTAAATATATAAATAAATTAAAAATAAAGTAAAACAATTTATTATAAAATGTCTTCCCCTTTGTCTGACTAAATATTGAGTTAAGGAGGAAAAAATCACAAAAGTTAAATTCCAAGACACAGAAAAGCAGCTGTTCAAGTAGAATTATTTGTATTTTGATCTTTTTTTTAAGACTTTCAAGGTTTACATGCGTTACACACAGATACATTTCTTTCAGTTAGAGTTCTTCTTCCTCTCATTCCTGTTCAAATTCCAGTTCAGTTTCATTTTATTCAAATAATTATATTTTCACAAGTGTTTTCACATTATCTTCCATTACAGAATCTTCTCTTGTCACACAGTTTCTGCAGAAAACACATCAAATCGACAAAACCATACAATAATTCTTGCACTCTGCAAAAGTGTTTTGGATATTTTGGATTATGTGTGCATGTGAAATTTTTGGATTTGGCTATAAAAAGCAATTTTTGGAAAATTTGTGTAATGAAAAGGAAGCCAGTTCTATATTTTGCATGACATTTGATGATTTTAGCGTGTAGTATGTGTTCATGCTGCACAGAGTACATACTGCAGACATCTTCTGCTCAGTGAAGCATGATGTAAACGTCTCTCTCGTTTCTCTCGCCTCATAAATATGAAGCGCACCGTCCCGCTCGGAGAAAGTCTCAAAGAAAATGATTATGAGGTCGATTCCATTTCCTCAGATGTGTGTGCCATTGCAGGCGTGTGATGATGATGTCGTTAAAGGCTCTCTGGTCACATGACCTTGTTATCTGTCCCGAGCAGACCGGTGTAACAATGAAGAACACACACCACAACAGAGATAAACAGAGATCCTTCAGGTGTTCATGAGCGTCCGATCCTATCTCCTCCAGAGAAATGAAGACATCTCTGACCTTCAACAGAGAATGAGTGTTTATAATATAAGAAGATCTATTTATAACAAATGTAAAAGCACACAAAGACGTGTCACAAGTACTTTCCGTACCCACTTTATACTATATATCAACATTGTGTAGAGAAAGTTTGAATTGAATTCAGTAAGTGCTAAGACTAAATTTACCAACATGCATGTGTATATATAAATAGATGTAAGACTGAGTGGCTAATATACACACCGTCACTGGATGCCTGTCACAGACACTCATTTGCATATTAATGAGACTAACAAATACTCCCTTAATGACCTGCAGCTCGACTCCATCAGATCCAGCACTGTGTGTTTTACAGTCTCTGTGTTTCATGATCAGCTCTTAATAACCATCCCACAGGACACACACACAGTTCTCAGGAGTGTGTTAATGAGACAAGGTCGTTAACATCCGCTGGAAATCATCACCGTGTTCAGCACAAACTGAGACTGATTGATAAAAGCAGTGTATGATTCTGACACCATGCTTTCTGATTCAATACAGTCAGAACAACAAAACACTCATCATCATCATCATCAGCAGCTCGTTAATTGTGCTGATAATCACTGTCCTAATAAATGAGCGTTTACACCAGTTGATCTTCTTCTGTTGTAATGCATCTGTTCCAAACCTTAATAAAACTCAAAAGGTAAAAAATAAGTGGTTTTAAATACAGTGAAAATATATTCTTCTTTTGAACATTATAATCATAAAACATTTTATTATCACTGATAAACTTTTATAGTTTTTGTTAATATTTTGAATGATTTTTATTTGATCACTTTTCATTTTCATTTTAAGTTAAAGTTTTAGTAATTATGTTGTTTTTAGTTTTATTTAACAAAAATAACAACGACTGTAAATAATAAGTACAACTGTTTTTAACATTGATATTAATACGTTTGTAATAAACATCACACAGAAAACTGGAGTAATGATGAAATGCTGAAGCTTCAGCTTCAATCACAGAAATAATTGTCATATTCAGATAAGAATTTGGACTGTATTTGTGATCAAATACGTGTAGCCTGAGTGAGCAGAAGAGACTTTTCCAGGAACATTAAAACACTTCAAGTTCAAGATTTATAAAAACTATGTCTTCAGTATGAATGGAGCTGAATAAAGCATTGCATGTTTGAAAAGTCCATCTAAAGGCATCTTTAAGGCTGCTCTGACCCGGCTCCGCTCCTATATCAGTGTGGAACTGTTTTTAAGCCACCTCTAAGCAGCATTAAACAGAGATGATGGAGAGAAATAAGATTCTCTGGTCCCATGAGACTAAGACAGAACTTTATTTCTAAGCGGTATGTGTGGAGAAAACCAGGCACTGCTCATCAGCTGTCCAATACAGTCCCAACAGTGAAGCATGGTGGAGGCAGCATCATGCTGTGGGGGTGTTTTTCAGCTGCAGGGACTGGACGACTGGTTAGAATCGAGGGAAAGATGAACTAGAGAGGATCTGCAAGGAGGAACGGCAGAGGATCCCCAAATCCAGGTGTGGAAAAACTTGTTGCATCTTTCCCCAAAAAAGACTACTATCTGTAAATCTATAAAAATGTCAACAGTTCTGTGTTTTTCCTTAAACATCAATTTCATTCATCATCTCTTGAGGTTCTTGATTGCACAAAATGCTTCTTGTTCAGTGTTTTTGGCTTGTTTTTCAGTACAAATATCTAACCGTCTACATTCACCTGAGAAGCGAAACAAAATAGTGCATCTAAATTAAAACAATAAGATCTGCCAGTGTGCTCAGAAAATTTCTTGTTAGGCATAAACTCACTTTATTTATATGCATATTTTTGCTTCTGAATTAAATGCATCTTGATTTAAGCATGTGTAGAGATTTGTCCTGGAAAACAAGACCAAAATACTGAAAAAGAGCTTCACTTTTCTCATTAAACCACTGAAACCTGAGAATAATCTTTATCTTGACGATGACCATTCATATTGAAATATAATCTGTATATTTCAGACAGATATTGAGCTGTTGTTCTGGTCAGTATCTGTAGGGATGTTTTGTTTTCTTCAGTATCTCTACACAGAAATCTTTAATGATATGTTTGTGAGTGATGAGGATCATTGAGCTGTTGTCATAGACTCTACGAGATGAGCATTTAAGAAGCCCAGAGGAATACAGATATGGATTAATCTGACGGCTGTCTTCATTAAACATTTACAAGACAGAAGACATCTGTGAATAATTCATGTCAACTGTAGTTGAGCTTATAATACATACATATATATACTGTATATATATATATATATATATATAGAGAGAGAGAGAGAGAGAGAGAGAGAGAGAGCTCTCTACAAATAAAACTGATCAGATATAATAACCATTAAACCAGGTATGCAAAAAAATTCTAGTTAACTAAAACCAAAATAAAAGCTAAAGGCATAAAAATGTAAATAAACAACAGTTTGTGCTGTTTTGTGATTAATTGCATTCAAAATAAAAGTTTTTGTTTACATTTATTATTCATAAATACAAACACATTTATGCATACATTTAGGAAGAAAATGTTATGTCTATTGTTAAATATATTTCTATAATATAATATATAAGAATAAAAATGCATATGCACGTACATATTTCCAAAATATATACTGTACTTGTGTGTATTTATACATAAAATAGTAAATGATGTTTATGTGAGTATGGGTTAGAAGACAGAAAATATCGTTTGGCCAGTATAAAAGTTATAGAAATCTATGGAAAGTCTCTTTCAGACAGCAACAAGTGTTTGAAATTTTTTTTTTTTTTTTGACATCCAGTGTGGACTATGATGCCCATGCAAAATTAGATTATTATTATTATTATTGGTTATTTTTGAAAGACTAGAAGCAATCCATAACATTACCATATAGTACACATGATGCTATTAAAGATTGCTTGAAGAAATCAAATTCTTATTCTGTCGCAATGGTGTATTTATTTAATAACGTAGACTATGTTATCTGCCATAACTATATCGTCTCGAGACTTTAGCTCCGCGTGCGTCATGATGATATCAGACGAGTATATGATGAGAAAAATAGACTGGAATTGATTATTCTTTTTAAATGTGATGTATGTGACTACAAATAAACACTAGACTCGAGTAACGTTAGATAAGTCGGCTTGTGTCCTCTTTCTTTTGTGAAATAACGGTTTATAGGGCTTTATTTTTGCTTGAAATATGTTCGGTCCTGATAAATTAATTCTTTACGATTAATATTAATTATTATTGTAGAACATCGACGCGTCGAATAAACAGCATTCAAGCAAACGGCGGCATCTATCATGTTGGTCTCGTGATCGCGCAGCGGGTGCTACAGGTCCGAGGCTCAGCCCCGCCCGGCCCGTTTAGAGCACTGCCCCGACAGAGGAAAAGAGACTTCCGGAGCCGCCAAGACCCCGCCTCGATGAAGAGCGGCGCTCGCGCGCGCGCGCGTGTGTGTGTGTGTGTGAGGAGAGAGAGAGAGAGAGAGAGAGGTGAAAGCGAGAGTGAGGAAGAGCGGAACACTCGCGCGTTTCCTGCGCGCGCACACACACACACGCGCGCGCGTCCCGGTTACTGGAGCCGGTTCAGTTTGGATTTTTCACCCTATGATGATGATGATGAAGTTTCTCGGCGCTGTGTGAAGATTTGTGAGCTGGACGCGGTTCTCGGAGGAGGATGAGCTCATGACTGACACCAGACACTAACGGTAAGAGCTCCGGGACCCACCGGCTCTCATCGATCATCGAGATCGGCTCTGATCGGGATTGATCGGGTTTCACGGCGTGCGTGATATGTGTGTGTGTGTGTGTTTCGCTGTGCATGTGTGTGTGTGTAAGAGAGAGAGAGAGAGAGACACTGCATTACTGTCCTGATGATGAACTATTTTTCAGGTGTACTATTTTTAATGTTGTAAATATTGTAAATCTGAAAAATCCAGGAGTTTTTCTCAGGTTGATCATTTTGATTAATTGATCCGATTTCAATACAGGAGCAGTTTAATGTGCATTCAGATCTACATTTGTCATTTTCACACTTTATTCAATTATAAAACTGAAAGTTGGATTAATGTATCGCCACTGAAGAAAGTACCACGATATTAGCATGTTTACACACACGTGTATGATGATCATGCCAGGTTATTGTTTGATCCATAAAAATCAAGTATCAAATTATGATGCTGTCACTTGTGATAATAGCGTAATTGCATTTTTGTTTAGTATTTGTCTCGTAAAAAACATCAGCTCAGAGTCTGCAGAGGAAGAGGATGATGATGATGATGTGAATTACTGATAATTCCTTAATTATTCATGAATTATTAAAAGGAATGATTGACTGGTTTGGTGACATCTCTGATGTGTTTTGAGCTTATAGTTCATCTGAGGTCACTCTGTGTTTCTGACTCGCTTTCAGATGAAGGTTGCGACTCATGATCGATGCATTCATTGACGCACATTTCAGATCGGTCCATACACTCACACATGTGCTTTAGAATTCATTTCACTTACAAATCCATTCACATAATCTCACTGTCATCATCACGTGTCTTTAAAAGCAGCGCCACAGTTTCACTTATTCTTATCTTCAGACTTAATTTAACTCGTATTAATGATGCTCTCCAGAATCTGTATTCACGTAATCGTCCAAGGGTGTCTCAAAGGCACAGGACAAAAGCCTTTTATACCCCGATAAAGAAGAAGAGTCTCTGCTGGCACGTACAGGAGGAATCTCTATTGTGTGTATGAACGAGGCGCGAAGTCGAATGGATACAGGACATATCAGGAGCTGGAGAAGTGTGTGAGATGATTTCATCCTTCAGGCTTTTGTGTGGCTGTCAGCAGGACTTCAGATCCGTCTCAAGGTTAAAGCTGCGCTCTTGCAGGCCTGCTCTGAGATCTGCTGCACTTATATTCGTTTATTCAGCCGACGCTTTTAAGAACAGAGCTGTTTGATAAACCT
Organism: Enteromius trimaculatus; assembly: GCA_032361065.1. Lineage (NCBI taxonomy): Eukaryota > Metazoa > Chordata > Actinopteri > Cypriniformes > Cyprinidae > Enteromius > Enteromius trimaculatus. The sequence goes on along the minus strand of JAUMHP010000010.1, from coordinate 3,360,395 downwards.
TAACACTGCAAAAAATGCTTTTCTAGCCAAGATTGTTTGTCTTGTTTCCAGACAACATATCTAGAAATTCTTAAATTGGTGAAAATAATAGCCTTGTTTTCAGAAAAAGCAAGGCATAACTAAGTACGTTTTAACTTGAAACAAACAAAATAATCTTGTTTTCTGTATGAAATAAGTTCCTGCTATTGTCATGACAAAACAACAGTTTTTCTATGGTTAATGTATTATGTGCATCATGCTTTTTGTAATATCTCAAGTCTATGAATGGCTGATGTCTATAATAGTGGTGTTTAAAATTTAAGGCAACCCTGCAATGATTTGTTAAAGTCTGGAAATATACCGAGACGCTTCACATTTTCAATATATGCTATTTTTGTCACTGTTTGATTATAAAAACTACATTAACGTGACAGTTTGTGTCTGATTTTATCGTTGGTATAGGCTGTAGATGTAAAATGTATCAAATATGGCATTATTTGGTTGTAAAAAGTACATTGATTTAGTTATTTAGCAGATGCTTTTATCCAAAGCTTCTCCCAAATAAAGACAATGGAAACAATCAAATCAAATCAACAAAAAAACAATTATATGTAAGAGCATATAGTGTTTATAAGGCAGTGCTTATGATTGTTGATATGGAATATTTTATTGACATGTAAAATATAAGTAAATTCATCACGAATATGGACAGCTCTCCGTTTCTCAATATTTAGATGTTATTGCTCCCTCAGATTCCAGATTTTCTAATATTGTCCTATCTCATCAAACCAGAAAGAAGGTAACAGTGATGACAGACAGCTAATTTGTGTGTGTGTGTGTGTGTGTGAACGAGTGAAGTTTGTAACGTGTGTGTGCCGAGTGTGTGTGTTTCTGGGTTTCCTGCGAAGCCTCACAGAACAGCTGAGTCTCGAGGCCTGATGGAACTGAATGTGTTCACAGATCCTCTCTCAGTTCAGCAGCTCTCCAGCGTCAGAAGCTCCTGATGACTGTTCGTTTGTCCATTCCAGGAGATCTGATTGGCTCTCATCTCTCCATCACACACACACACACACACACACACACACTCTCTCCTGTGGAGGCCGGACAGATGGCGACCCTTCTCTCCCGGAGCAGGAACATAAGCGTATCTCTGGAAACTCCTTCTCTGTGGATCCGATCAGAGTTCCTCTTCTTCTGCAGCTCTCTGAAGTGTTGAGTGATTGTTGAGGAGCAGATCGGTTTGTGATGAGATGTGATAAACTGAGAGAGCAGCTCCATCTCATTTATATCTGAGCCGAGGGTATTCTAGTAAAATTAAAACTAACCAACCAAATAAATGTGTGTGCAAGTATGTGTAAGGGAGTGAGTGTGTCTCTCTCTCTGTGTGTGTGTGTGTGTGTGTCTAACAGGCGTTTAATAACAGTGGTGGATGGCTCTCAGCGGTAACGCTCGTCTCTCTCTGCTTCCCCGTCGAGTGCAGATGGCTCATTGTCTTCAGTTTCCGAAAGCATTCCCAGTCCGACAGGACACAAAGTCCAGCTGCTCTTTTAACTGTGTGTGTGTGTGTGTGTGAGGTGTAGAGCAGGTTTCACTCTCTAATGTATGAACAGACCTCATTCTCTCAGTGATCTTCTGGACTGCACATGCACCTTCATAAACTGGACTAACGAGTACATTTCATAAATAATTACAAAGAGTACAAATATTTCACAAAATTATTGCTTTCACTGTGGATCCAACTTTGGTGAGAAGAAAAGAAAAAAAAATTACAAATCTTAATGTTCCAAAACTTTTGATTGGTAGCACACACACACCATGTTTTATGAACGTATGCCTTGGCATGTTTGACACATTTTGAGATATTATGAAGGAAATAGGATGCTTCTTGATCATATTCAGCTTCGTTATGTGTAGATTCAGTGCTTCAATAAAACAGAACAGATTCAGAGCATCATCATCATCACCTGACATTTCAAAGGTTATTACAGTAAATTACAGTGTTTCTGAAATGTCACTCAGTGTGTGTGTGTGTGAATGCGTCTCTTGTTGGATCATAACACACTCCTCTTCATTCTTCAGAACACACAGACCCTGCTTCTGTGGCTGTATTCAAGCTCGAGTCGCTCGAGATTGGTTCGGATGATTCTTCAGACTCTCGTGAACGCTGTGTTTCTGTTTATTCTCACAAAGAGCCCTAAAATAGCCCTGACCGCTTCATGTTTACGAGTGTGGGCAGAGAGCGGAAGAGGAGCTGTGATTGTACTCGCTCTTCAGTCATTTTTTTATGCAACTATTTTCTGTAAGGCCTGTTATTTCTCTCGGCCTCACGCTGACCTCTGGAGATGATGTCGGAGTAAATTGCACATTATTTTTCCTCGATTAGGGAGTGGTGTCCCTCTGGAGGAAGTGCTTTAGCTGTCTGAGCACTGAAGGAGTGGAGATGCTCATGAATAATCAACGCTAATGATTTATAGTCACGCTGGTTAAATATTAACTGTCCCTAACTCACTAATGCTGTTAGTTTAGGACCAGGTCTTTGTTCTGGGTTAGTTTCAGTGCTAGTTAAACTGGTCATGTGTAACATTCATGCAATGACTTAAATCATAATTATTATTGTAATATTATATAAAAAAAGTAAAGAAAATTAGAAATAATTACATTGAAAAATATAAAGTATTTTAAAAAATATATTAGTAAAATTAATAATATTTTACAGTACTGCAGGACAAAATGACCATTTTTGCTTTCTGTATTAGTTTTATTAATTTACCAGGGCATGTATTATTCAGAATTTTCCCATCTTACAATTTATATGAAATTTTTCTTAGACTGAAAACAAAAAAAAAATATATAATTATTTTATTATGGTAAGTGGTAGAATTTGTTTGCTGCCTTTAAATAAAAATGTTGAAAATATCAAGTAAATGTCAAAATATTTAGTAAATTATAATTTTTTTTTGTGAATTATGGAAACCAATGAGTTATGATAAGAGTTATTATAGTTAAGCAAACCAAAAACCATTAATATTTTTTGTTACTTAAAACGGCTAAAATAAAAATAAATACTGAAAAACTTTATGATAACTTTATTTCAGCTGTTAATTATACCTGTACTTTTTTAGTTTAACGTAGTGTACTAAAATAAATCAAACTCAAAATAAATATTTAAAATTCATATTAATTTTTAAAAAAGTAAACAAATAAATAACAATTACAAAAAGCACACAACATATTTAATAAAATAGTAATTATTACAACTGAAAACAGAAAAATAACTTTAATAGTATCTAAACCAGCACTGATTGTGTGTACATGTTTATTGAACTGATGTTTTTGCTCAATATTAATTTATTTAAAAAAAAAAAAAAATTAAAAATGTACATTTTTTATTATTATTTAAGAAAAAAATATATATATATATTTATTATTGTTTTTAAATCTACAAATATCTGATATGAGCTGACTGGCAGATTTTGTTCATGAATATTCATGTTGTATTGAGAGTGATGAAGCCTTAAGATCTGAGACTCGTTTTGTAAAGATCACAAAGCTGGTGTTAGTGCAGGACCTTCTGTGTCTCAGTTGTTTTCTGTGTCAGACATGCGTAATGGGATATTAAATTACCCAGCGTCCTCTGCTCCACCTGGACCCAGGCCATCTGTTCTTCTTCAGACGCATCAGCTGATTCTCTGAGCATCTCTGAGTCTGACGGTGATTTGTGGAAATGATTTGTTAATGAAGGTTCCTACATGTTCAGAACAAATACAGTTCAGTTTCAGGAGCTGCTTTGCTCAAAATAACCTCGACTTGATCTTCATCATCACACTCATCTGCTACACACTGAAATACGATTCACAGTTATTCAAGATAAAAACTGACATCCAGATATGGCCCAGTGCAATTATTAAATTGATAGCAGTATTGTAATTTAACAGTTGTACTGAATAATAATAATAATAAGTATTATTATTGTTATGTTTATTATTGTTGTTGTTTTTTATGCCTTTCTTATGTTTTAATTGTATTAAGATTATTTGTTTAATATAAAAAATATAGATTTATTAATATTATTGATACTATTTATATTATTTATTAATTTGTATGAAAATTATTTGTATTATTTTTAAAACTATACATATATATTTTGGTTTATTATTATTACTATTAAAATATCTGTGATATAAAATATCACAGGATATCACTCTAGTTAAATAACACTTTTTTATTTTTAAAAAACACTTTTTTTATTATTGTTAAAAAAAACTTTGCATGCAATAATATGTACTATATTAATTATTTAGAAAGATTTTGAGAAAAAAAAAACAT
>JAUMHP010000010.1:3338593-3350178 GCA_032361065.1 Enteromius trimaculatus | reverse complement strand
AAATCTGCAAAAATGTCAACAATTCTGTGTTTTTCTGTCAATATGGGGTGCTGTGTGTACATTAATGAGGAAAAACATGAGCTTAAATGATTTTAGCAAATGGCTGCAATATAACAGAGTGAAAAATTTAAGGGGGTCTGAACACTTTAGTACCCACTGTATATCCCCACAATGTCAAAAAGGTAAAGTTTTACATTATTTTTTTAAAGTATTTGACCCCCACAATTTAGAATAAACAAGTGCGCTCACACACACTCACCCTCAAACACACACACACACACACACACCTTCTCCCATTTCTGGTTGATGATGGCAGGTGTAATGTCACAGTAGATGTTGGTGAGTTTGCTGGAGATCCCGTAGCTCTGAGCGATCTTCTGCACCTCGTTATAGATGCTGAGAATGGCCTGACGCTCGCTGTCGGCCTCGGGCATCGTTGTCTTGAACTGATCGTGAGCTGAGATCAGATTCTACACACACACACAGAGAACAACAACAACCAATATAGTATCATGCTAAACCCCTTGAGATGCTATTTTTTTGTTTTGTTTGCGTAATATGTGTGTACACTGTGTATAAGCTCATTTACTGACTTCATGTGATGTACTCATGCATGGAACAAGAGCATCAATCATCAAATACACTATCGACCAGGATTTGATTTCATCAATTAGGAATTGTTTGGACAGTGAATAGTGTGTGTTGAGATTAATATAAGTTTGCGAAAGTAACAAAATGTGAAGATCATCACCTGAACCTCATCCACTGAGTGAACCATGAACATGTCCTGCAGATCCTCCATAGCTCCTTCCATCCAGTTATTAAATGGAGCTGATCTCTTCGCAAACTCCAGAAACAGCTGATCAATCGTCTCCAGGAGTTTCTCCGTCCTCTTATAAACACACACACACACACAATTTAATGTAACTCAAGCAGAAAGCTGATATCAGAAAATGCATGCTTCACAAAAATAATATTAACAGTAATTATAGATAATTTCATAAAAACTTATACACAAGTTTCATCAAAAATTCTGTAAAAATCTGAAATATTATTATAATTTAAAACAGCTGTTCTCTGTGTGGATAAATTAATTGCTGAATTTTCAGCATAATTACTCCAGTCTTCATTCTAATGTGCTGATTTGGATATATGCATATTTAATTACATGCATAACATGCAATTTTACATACCAGTATAGGGTACATAATACATGGCATACTCATTAAAGACAGCAGGTGTGGTCATGTATGTGATGTGTGTGTGTGTGTCACCTCCAGAGCTTCTCTGCGTTTCTGGGTCAGAGTTCCCAGCTGATCCCACTGATCACAGATCGACTGACAGCGTGCATTAATGACACCAGCGGCGTGATAGTCCAGTTCACTGCACACAAACACATTTATATTTAATATACTCAGTCCTTTTTCTGTAGTGCAAGTTCTGCAGCAGTGCATCATGCTTCCAGAGGAGAGCAGCATCAGCTCAGACACGTGACGTGACGGCTAATGAAGATGCATTACATTCTTAGTTTACTCTTACATGACAAAGGAATGTAAAGATAATATTTTCTTAAGCACACTCTAAGTTGCAATAACTGTTCGATAGCAAGACAGAATTGTTTTTAAGATCCCAATAATCTCACATATTCTAAGAATATTGTAAGAATTTCTTATTATTTTTGTCATGCATTCCAATACAAAAATCTAAACATTTTGAACTGAAGACACATTCTGTTCAAGATCTGTGAATGCTCAAATGTTGCAAAGATCAAGACTAAATCAAAGGATGAATCAGTCTAACAATCTGAGTTTGGTCCATATGAGCATGCTTTTAGGACATGTGACATGTAAGTGTGCCCTTTGGTCACATTTAAAAGTTCCTCATAAAACATAGATGTAAAGATCGGTGTGTGATCAGACGTTCACGATGTTCCTGACGGCACCTGTTCTGATGGAGGTGTTGAAAGCGTTTCAGAGCTGATGTGAGATTCCTCTGTCACTTTGACGCACCGGCATGAACAACTGACCGCAGCTTCTACAAATAGAGCACTGAATGCATCCTGAGATGTGTGTGTGTGTTTCTGGGTACGACATTGACTCATTGTCACAGAGGGAATTTGACAGGTGGTCCCAACGCATTTAGAACAATAGAAACCCAACACGGCTGCCACATTGACTTACCTCTACAGCCGGGAACACATTCAAAACACTACACATAACACCGCCAAACACGGGTTCAGATTCTGTCTCTGTATACAAATCACCTTAAGGGGGGGTCAGTATTACTCTTGTATTACTCTTAAGACAAGACACCATAAGTGAATAAGGTAAAACATTTAGACAACCGATTATACTAAAAAAAGTACTTTTACACTTTCATTTATTAGTTGCTTATTAGCATGCACATAACTAGAATATTAGCCATTTATTAGTGCTAATTCTACATGAGCTTATTCGACATCCCTAATCCTACCCACACAGGATGATGTCAGTTTTTAAATTCTTGTACATTTTTTTTTTTACATATTAGACATATTAGTCAAAAGTTTTTACAAAGGGAATTTTGGGCATCTAAATTTGTGTCCCTCTATAATTCAGAAAATTCTTAGAACGGACAGAAAACGCTGTATTTTCACAATTTTTGAGTGGATTAAAATGTATATAATCAAGAAAATTATATATGAACAAATTCCTTTGTAAACACAGTCAGGCTACAGAGTTTATTAATAAAATCTAAAGTTTGGTGTGTGCAAGTGAGTGCTGCTGAAGTTGAGATTTGTGGCTCATTTTAAAAATATGTAATTTAAATCACAAACATATGAAATTCTATAAAAGAAACACAGTGTTACCCTTTCAGTCAAATCACTTCGATGTTACATATGGGATCTCGCTTGAGAGACCAATCGTCTTCGAGTCATTTGGAAAAAGGCCAATGAATATTGGCCTCGTAGTATGCAGGTCAACTGTCCGAGTCTGCTGAAAGGAGAAAAAAGAGTTCCTGCTGAAGTTCATGCTCTCTCGCCGCTTCGACATTATCAACTGGGCAGTCGACAGCGGCTCCCGCGGGACTGGTAAGGCTTGAGCAAACCAGAGTGCACGCGGTGCCGCGAGAGGTCCTCCCTGCGCAACTGGGCATCAAAAAAGAGCAATTTTGTCACGGTCTCATAGCCTGAGGGATCGCACGGTGACTGTGCAGAATATTCCGGTGGATGTAAAAGCCCTGCTGGACAGGCGCTCAACTGCTGTGGCATATCAATTGCCTCAAGCTGTTAGCCGTGCTTCTGGCCCTGCATCGCTTTCGACCGATGCTGCCCCACAAACGCGTGCTGGTCCGCTGGTGGTAGCGCCCTACTGGCCCTCCCGGACATGGTTTGCCGACCTAATGCTCCTCGCGGCAGTCCCTCCTTGCAAAATCCCCTTGAGGAGAGACCTCCTCTCTCAGGGGATGGGCACGATCTAGCACCTGCGGCCCGATCTCTGGAACTCGAACGTCTGGTTCCTGGACGGGATGAGGCAGACCTCTCCGGCTTGCCAGCAGCCGTGATTAACACCATCTCTCAGTCTAGGGCCCCCTCAACAAGGCAGGCCTATGCTCAGCAATAGGGGTCCATTCGTCGACTTGTGCTCCTCACGCCACGAGGACCCACAGAGATGTCCGATTGCAGTTGTGCTTTCCTTCCTGCAGGATTAGTTGGAGCGCAGACTGTCCCCTTCAACTATTAAGGTATATATAGCGGCATACCATGATGCAGTGGATGGTGAATCCTTAGGTAAGCACCAACTCATTGTTAGGCTCTTTAGAGGTGTGCGTCGGGTTAATCCCCCGACACCGCCCTCAGTACCCTCTTGGGACCTTGCCGTCGCCCTAACCAGCCTGCGGCAAGCTCCCTTTGAGCCCTAGGCATCAGTCGAGTTGAAATACTTGTCATTAAAGACAACACTCCTGACTGCTCTGGCCTCCATCAAGAGGTTTGGGGACCTCCAAGCCTTCTCTGTCGACAAAGAGTGCTTAGAATTCGATCCGGCTGACTCTCACGTAACACTGAGACCTCGGCCCGGCTACGTGCCCAAGGTTTCTACCACACCTTTTCGAAGTCAGGTAGAGAGCCTGCAAGCTCTGCACCAGGAGGAGACAGACCCAGCCTTTCAGTTGCTGTGTCCTGTACGTGCACTGCGCCTCTACATTGACCGCACCCGGAGCTTCAGACGCTCCGAGCAGCTCTTTGTCTGCTTTGGAGGGCAGCAGAAAGGGAATGCTGTCTACAAACAAAGGCTGGCCCATTGGGTGGTGAATGCCATCTTCCTGCCCTACTTGTACCAGGGAGAGCCACGGTGCCTCATTAGCAGATATCTGTAGAGCTGCGGGCTGGGCGACACCAAACAACTTCACCAGGTTCTACGACCTCCGCGAAGAGGCTGTGTCTTCCCATGTCTGAAATCAGACAAGCAGGTAGCGGGAAGACTGGTGGTGTTGGCTTGCTGCTGTGCCTCTTAAAGGTTCCCCGATGCCAAGGCGAACCTCTTCCTCCTGCCCCGCGGTTGGACTCAGAGCGGAGTCAGTCCCGACTGTGCTCCTCTGGACTTCCTTCACCAGAGGTTGTGGCTTTTATTATTTCCACAGTCAGCCAGAAGGCTGTGTTTCCCTTCACTAATATCCATATATTATCGATATAGTGCATTCCTTGAATTTCCATGTAAAGAATTCTTTTCATGTCTCCACTCCCCCAACCCATGCTTCAACTTTTTAATAATGAAAAAAGATAAAAGTTGGCATCCCAAAGATGCCCCTAAATTTGGCCCCTAGGGCGTTGGGAAGGTTACCTGCAGACTCTCCTGTCGACACGCTTGCCTGCCTGTCAGCAGCGGTGTCTCCGCGTAACGCGGCTTCAGGATCGTGGCCCCTTCCATGGGTCTGTTCCCATATGTAACGTCGAAGTGATTCGACTGAAAGGGTAAAGTCTAGGTTACGAACATAACCCACGTTCCCTGAAGGAGGGAACGGAGACGTTACATCTTTCTGCCATGACCCTGGGTCGCGCTGAAGCCATCTCGGCTCCGAAAGCGAAAACCTGCAAGTGCAATCCAGCCGTGCCCTCTTAAACTCATGCCGTGATAAGGTGCACCTGGCTGTGATTATTGCACGCCAATATTCATTGTCCTTTTTCCAAATGACTCGAAGACGATTGGTCTCTCAAGCGAGATCCCATATGTAACGTTTCCGTTCCCTCCTTCAGGGAACGTGGGTTACGTTCGTAACCTAGACATTTTCTTTCCACTAGTTTAAAAAAACACTTTATGAAAATCCAAAAAAACAAAATTTTTAAACCCTTTTATACTATATTTTATCATGAAAAATGTGTGTTATGTAATTTAATACAAACTTATTTGCAAACATTTACAGAACACTGAATAAAGACCAATTTCTTATTTCTTGTTTGATTTTGTTGCCATATTAGAGTTAAAGGTTTTTATAGAGGGGATTTCTCTTTTTATCATTTCGTAAATCAGAAAATGCTGTCAACAAAAAGAAAGCAATTAATTTCTACTAATAAAACATTGTATAAAATCAGGCCAGTGATATATGAACAAACCCCTCAGTAAAAACTTTCAGAATATAGATAGGAATAAAACTGTAAAATGTTGTGTATGTAAGTGCTGCTGAAGTGGAGAAAAAACTTTTAAAAACATGTACTGCAACTGAAATCTAAAGACGCTAGTAGATAAAGTGCAATAAAATAGACATTTTAAACGTGTTTTGGATGTTTTCTTTCCTCTAGCCTGACATAAGACACGTCATGGAAGCATAAACATTTAATTACTGTAATAGATTACAAAAAATAGCAAGTTTTCTAAAATGTTGTTTAAATGCGCAAACAAGCCATTATCTTCGGTTAATAAATATGTATACATTGCATAAAGAACACTGGATAAAGCCACATTTCTTGTTTGACCTTGTTGTCATATTAGACTTAAAGGTTTCTTAGGCAAGAGTGAATTTTGATTTTCTCTTTTCATTACTTCATAAATCAAAACGTACTGCCAACAGACAGAGCAAAAGCATTTTCTCTGGGTTTGTAAGAGTAAAATGTTGTATAGATCAGTGTGAATTACATATGAACAAACCCCACAGCAAAAACTTTCAGAATATAGAGAGGAATAAATCTGTAAGGTTTGGTGTTTGTATGTGCTGCTGATGTGAAGAAAAAACTTTTCAAGATATGCACTGTAATTGAAATCCACAGACGCAAAACAGAAGTGCAATAAAATAAACACTTAAATGTGTCTTTTGGATGTTTTCAAAAGGCAAAACTGACCAGTGCATGGAAAAAACAATGTTTTACCTGTAGTACCTAGTAAAAAAGTAATATATTTAAAATACATTTATTTAATACTAAGTATAGTTAATATCTATTAACATATTTACTGAAAGATAACTTGTTTTAATGTCACTTTTTTATCTTTGAATAATATTGGTCTTTAATTGCAAAATATTTAAAGTGTACCTGAAGTGTACTTTCAGTAGTTCCACTTCAGAACAATCAAATATACTTAGCATATCTTTAATTTTACTTAAGCTCTACTTAAAGTGCATTAAGCACAAAATTAGTTGTTCCAATTTAGCATAACTAGCATAATTAGCATAATTTAGTATAACAGTTTAGTATAGTAGTAAAAGTTAAACTTCAGAGCATTTTATTAAGTATATGAATCTGAAAATGTATTTGTAGTATACTTCACATGAAATAAATGTATATTTATTTTTCACTAGGCGTGTCTTGCCTTAAAGCATAAACAAAAAGTATATACAAAAGCTGAAGTGTGACGGCATGAGAAGGAGACAGGAAGTGGTCATACTTGAGTTCCTGTGCTATAGCAGCGATTTGCTCCACTCTGTCCTGATGTGCTGCCAGGTCGCTCTCAAACGCCTCATGTTTCCGCAGCAGAGCTCTTAACTCTGTCAGAGAAGCACTCTCGAAATCCTTCAGAGTCAAAAGCTGATCCTTTCCTGCAGTGCACACACACACACACACACAGCTCAGAACGATTCAAAACTCTTGTATTGGGTCAAAAAGCTGCTCAGTTGTTCTGTTGACTAATTTAAGGAAATCAGAAATACAATTCAGAATAATTTCTTAATAAATTGATTTAATAAGTAAACATCATAAAAACATTCCATTATTATTATTTTGTACTATATGTATGTCTTACTCTTAAAGGGGTCATATAAAATTTCAAGTGTTCCTTTCTCTTTGAAGTGTTAGAAGCTGTTAGTGCAGAGATAAGATCCCTGAAGCTGCAAAGATTAAAGTTTCAAAACCAAAGAGATATTCTTTATAAAAGTTATGACTTGTCCATACCTCCCAAAACGACTCGTTTAAACACGCCTCCACTTTACTACGTCACAGAGTGAGTTTATTTTCAAACACCACCCAAATGTTTCCAGAAAGAAAGAAGGCGGAGCTATTATTGTGTCTGTAGTGTTGCTGCGGGCGCCATGTTCTGGAGACGCTGTGTGTCGTTGTGAAAGACAAACTACTTTGTTTGTGCTTCCAAAAATCAAAATATTAATGTCCTTAAGTCCTTAGCCATGCATACTACTAATCAAAAAATAGGTTTTTATATATTTAAAGTAGGAAACTTTTAAAATATCTTCATAGAACATGATTTTTGTCATAAAAGAAATTTGTATAATTTTGACCCATGCAATGTATTATTGTCTTTTGCTACAAATATAGCTGTGCTGCTGATGACTGATTTTATGCTCCAGGGACACATATGTCAGGAATCTTGTGTCTGGTGGTCAGTCGACGTGTATCTCAGTATCTCACCCTCTGCCCAGCTCTCGTGTGTCGCTGCTTTCTGCTGGAACTTCTCAGCCAGATGCTCCACACGCTCTAGACGCCTGATCTCACTGAGCAGCCACTCTTCATAACCCTTCTCAGCCTGCTCCAGACCCTGCCACGCCGCCGTGATGTCCTGCACACACACACACACACACACACACACACAGGTTAACTCACTCTAATGACAAGATCTGCATGTATGTGTGCATATGCTTGAGTGTGTGTCTTACAGACACCATCTTCCCCTCGGAGGGCATGAACGCGGGTCTGTGGCTGATGTGGAGTTTGGTCTGCAGTGTGTTGAAGCTGATCTCCAGCTGGCATTTCTCCTGGACTTTGGGTGGTTTGTGAATGCGGCGATAGTCTCTGAAATCCTCTAGCTTGCGCCTCATGGCGTCCATCGTGTTCTCAGGGGTCCGTTTCTCCAGCCACGGCGTGGTGCGACAGATCCACTCCAGCAACTACAGCACACAAAAGAAACACACACATTTATACTATAAAGCATCATATTAATAACTCCATAAAAAGGAACTTTTTTAAGGAAAATTTATTTGATGCATTTTTTGTCACCTGAGCTGGGCTTGTTTCTTCGTTTTTTACTTACAAAAATACCCAAAAGTTACATTTCGCCAGCTGTAAAGGCCCTTTCACATCAGAAGTGTAAATGGTAAGCCTCTTGTTAGTCCTGAACTGTTAAACTGTCTGCTGTTCTTCAGAAAAATCCTGCAGCTCCCACAAATTCTTTGGTTTTCCTGCATTTCTGTGTATTTAAACCATTTCCAGCAATGACTGTATGATTTTCAGATGTGACTTTTCACACCTTGGACAAACTGAGAGACTCATATAGAACTAATACAGAAGGTTCAGATGCTCACTGAAGCTCCAGCAGAAAAAAAACGCATTAAGAGCTCGGGCGTGAAAACTTTTGAACAGAACAGAGATTTGTACATTTTTCTTATTTTGCTTTAATATCGTACTTTTTCATTTAGTACTGCTGTTCAGCGGCTACAGAAGATACTTGTTTCCCAGAAAAAACAAACAAACAAACAAAAAAAAATAGTTGTACCTCACTGGCCAGTCGTTCATATTCTTCCATCAGTTTCTCATTTTCCTGATTCACTCCGAGCACTTTACAGATCCTGTTAGCTGCTGTTTCTGCCTATAAACACAGACACCGAAATCCCATGACCTCTGCGTTGTGTTTGAAATTACCCATGATGCATAAGATAAATGCGCAGAAGTACCTGTTCGGCTCCCGCAAACGCGTGATAGAAGCAGGACACATAGGTCATGATGGCCCGCTCGTCAGGCTTCGGGGTGTTAACTATGTCTACATAGCACAACAATTAAACTCACAGTTATATGAACAAACACTACACCTCAAATTAAACACAATGAGTCCATCATTACACAGAAATCAGAGGGAAATGTATCTACATTGCATTCTGGGAAGGCTCGCTGAAGGCCATCAGGTCGTGAGGTGCACGACTGTAACACGACACACTGACAGCTGCGTTCACTAAATCTGCTTCAGGACCGTATTGTTATATAATAATAATCCAGCGGTCATGTGACTTCCTTGTGTGTTTGTGTCACGATCAGAGGGCGGATAAATTTAGAACGTACATTTAAAATCTATTTATTATCACAACCCGTTGAAAATTCACACACCTGCTGTTATATATTCAATTTTAATGCATCATAATACAACCAGGGTTATTATCGTTAGCTATAACTAAAGACTAAACCATTACCTGAAATAAAAATTACCTTTACTGAAATATTATTTCTTATTTTATTTCAGCTATTAATAAAATTAAATAATACTAACATTTATTCATAAACAAACAAACAAAATATAAATATAACTAAACTAGTGATACTAGTAAGACCAATTTTTTTTTAATATTCAAAAATGTAAAGTTATTTTATTTCCGATTTTATTTCAGCATTTCTCATTTTCTTTAATTTAACTTAAAATGCTTAACTGATTAATTAATATGAAATTTTTGAACCTTTAACTAAAATAACACTTTAAATAACATTAAAATGAAAACAGAAAAATATACTCTAATTTAAAATATTAACAAAACTATAATAATATATTAAAGACACTAAAATATCAAAATTGGCAACGCTTAAAAAACAGAAAAATGCAGAAAATACAAAATTGAAATTATTAATTTAATGTGTCAGTGTTTAATAATACTTTATTATGAAAACTTTAACCTGGTATTAGTATTCTGTGATCATGTACAGTCAGAGCTTATGGTACTGTGTGATCTGATGAGTTTAGAGACGATCCGGCTGTCTTTACCTTCAGGGTCCAGCATTTTCGGGATGTCCAGGTGTTTCTCTGCGATTTCCAAAGCCAGATTGAGATTTCCGAGAGGATCGTCCTGAACAGAGAAAACCAGAGCAATGAACCACTCCTGAACTACATCTGCACAACACTTCAAACCCATTTAAGAGATTGACAGGGTTATTATAGTTAACTAAAAAAAATCATATTATATATATAATTGTTATTTGAAATAAATAAAAAATATATATATAATAGAAAAAAATAAAATGTTTATTTTAAATTGTTCAGATAGCAGTCAGCAGTCATTTTAATTTGGTTTAACTTAATGCACTAAAATGATACATTTTAAAAATATATAGACATTTGAAGAAACAAGTAAAAATAAAAATGTACAAAAGTTAATTGAGAAAATACAAAAATAAAAATGAAATATAAAGTAATATAAACATAAATAAATACAAATTAATAAATTAAAATTAAAATAATAAATAGTGATATTAATAATTAATAGTGATTGTCTCCTGAACTGATTTCATTCTTGCAGATTAAGATCAGGGTTGCCAAGTCTTACAGCAAAAGCGGGCTAATTTTACTCTGTTGTGGCAGGTTTGATTTTTAGCCTACAGCAATCTCCCCCAGAAATAATACTATAGTAATTTATAGAAAATGCTATATATAAATACACTACATCAAACTTATACATTATACTAAAGTATTCTACAGTATTTATTAGTTATTTACAGTGGCATTCGATAACAAGGTGTTAAATACTATAATATATAATACAGTATGGTTCAAAAACACTATAGTATTTGTTTCCTGTGGGAGATGACCTCGGACTAAGGGGATAATCATGGAGCTGGTTTAGGGTAGTTTTAAACTGAGACCTGGCAACCCTGGCTGAGATTAGCTCATGACGCTCTTCGAGTGATTCTCAAACAGTTCTGCTTTCAGACACGCTCTTCAGGATTATCGGTCTGTGTGAGGATCCTGGTGAATCCCGTAAGGTCATTCAAACAGACCTGCTAAAGCCTTCGGTCCACGATCACATGACTCGCGTCAGTCCAGACCGGAGATAAATAAAGCATCTGTGATACAAAACCTGCTTTCGTCTCTCAGTCTTCAGCAAAATAATGTGCATTAGATTCTGTGGACCAGACGCTAGAAAGATTGACAGATCAATACGCATAAAAACATTCTGCTGCTGAAGCCTGTTTATAAACTGTATGAGTATTACTGTACAAACCATTTACTTTTATTAGACTGTCCTGTAAAAACCATTTCAACTGCTTGAATGACTGGCTGTCACAAATGTTATTATTTATCCTCCAATGCATTCAGCTATTTATTCATATCAATCTCATCTCATAATATGATAAGATTAGTAATATGAATACAAAAGCAGGGTTATTTTAGTTTATTGTAATAATAAAATAG
>JAUMHP010000010.1:3316295-3327355 GCA_032361065.1 Enteromius trimaculatus | reverse complement strand
AAAAGTCACACTAAAGATATTTATTTCTTTTAACTTTATATATATATATATATATATATATATATATATATAAATATATATGCTTTTTCCATTTAAATATTTTACAATATATTTTTTTTTTACTTTAGATTTTAAATTAATAATAGTGTTTCTGCGCAATTTACTTTAGTTCAGGAATCATATCTTGGTGTTTCTGTCAATGAGAGCACTTTAAATCACTCACTTTTGAGGGTTCATTTGAATAAGGATGCTGCCTTAGAAGGGAGCTGCCTATGTAGACAATACTGAATAAACACTGAATGGACACACTCTTGTTCTCGGGCTCTTTATCAATATTTCTCATTCTCATTCCTCA
The DNA here is from genome assembly GCA_032361065.1 of Enteromius trimaculatus. Classification (NCBI taxonomy): domain Eukaryota; kingdom Metazoa; phylum Chordata; class Actinopteri; order Cypriniformes; family Cyprinidae; genus Enteromius; species Enteromius trimaculatus. Next base: position 3,327,000 of record JAUMHP010000010.1, on the reverse strand, counting down.
CATAGTGCCACAATGACTGCACGATGACACACACACACACACACACACACACACTCTCTCACCAGAGCTCTAACACAAGCCAGCCAGCAAACTACTTTTCCTATTTTAGACAAAACAGAAAGCAGAGAAAGAGAAGGAGAGACAGAAACAGGAAGACAAAAACACTGAAAGAGTTTTTTCAGGTGGAATTAATCCAAAAATATAAATATTCTGTCATCGTTTCACATACACTCTCCAGAGAAACACTAACAGAATACACGACTGTAAATTCTGCAAAACGTAGCTAATGTTAGTTAATGCAATAAACAACTAAATTAAATCATAAAGAAACTAATATTTATCATCAGTGAAAAAAAATACATGTTTGTTCAAGCTAGTCCATTGAATAATAATAGCAGAAATAACTTTTGATTTTAATTAATCGCTGGCAAATATATATAGATAAAGATATATATATATATATGTGTACTGTATATATTTATTATATATACATAAATACACATGCATTAATAGATTTCAGAAAAAATATTTTAATATATTAAATGTATTTATTTAATAAATAATATATTTTTATTAAATAAATTCTTTATTTAATAAATACTATTATTTTATTTAATGAATAATATTATTTATTTAATATTAATACAGAAAAACATTTTCGACATATATTTATATATAGAAATAATAAATATACATAGGCTATATACAGTGCATATATACATAATAAATATACACAGAACACACACATATATTACGCAAACAAAACTTTGATTTTGGATGTGAAATTTAAATAATGCATTAGTAAATATTAAATAACAATTATCCTTTTTTCTTTGCTAGTTCATGTTAACTAATGTAGTTAACTAACGTAAACAAATGGAACCTTATATGAAAGTGTTAATGAAATATCATATGGGATATTTTCATACTTTTTGAAACTCAAAAGTTTATAAATAATATATAATAATAAAAGCCTCCCCTGTCACCATGTGAGAAGAGAGCAGCACAAACATTCAACTAAACGTCTTCTTTTTGTGTTTTTGCACCAAAGACATAATTGTACATGTTTGTGTGAAATATTTCTCTGTTCCTTTTATGAATCAGAATCACAGATAAAGTCTAAACACACTGGTTTGTCTCCTGAGAGTATTGAGATGATCTCAGCACACAAACATGAACTCAAACACTTGCTAAATAAACATAATAATCCCGCAGATCCACATCTAACCTGTCAGCTCTGTTTACTGATTTCATCTCGCTTTAGTTTACTTAAAACACAAACACAAAAACAACAGCACTACTTAAAAAGGAGATTACATTTAAATGCACCATGATTATTCCTCAGAGTATTATCAAGCAAATAATAAACACGGTACTGAGCACAGTACTGTTTCCATCACTGTACTCAAGAGCGGTCTGTGAGCGCATTAAAGAAACGAGAGCTGTAGTAAATAAAACCACACTAAACCAACACACAGTCACTTCCAGTCTCAATGTGATGTTTGTTAGAGTCTAGAAATTAATACACGAGAGATTATTCATGAGGGTGTAGAAATGAGTGAAAGTCTAGCAGACTGTGTGGGTGTAACAGGTCTATATAATCATAAATTAACCCTATAAAACTTTTTAACTTTGAAGATAAAGGTAAATTTTCTGTTGCTTCCAAAAGGCAGTACTACACGGAGGGAAAAAAAAACACAAAAACTTTGAACATATTCATCCTGTTCAAAAGTTTTCTTAATGCATCGTATTTCCTTCTGGAGCATCTGTGAATGTTTGAATCTTTTTTAATAATTGTGTTCGAGTCCCTAAACTGTCCTCGGTGTGCAAAGATGGATCTCATCATCATACAGTCACTGCTGGAACGGGTTCAGATATGCAGAAGATGCTGGAATATGCAGCTAACCACAAACGGTACTAAGAACCAAGGGGTGCCCAAACTTTTGCATTATTGTATTATTGGAGAAACAGAGTGATGACGGATATTTAGATGATTTTATGTCAGTATCTGCTCTACTGTCCTAAACATCTCAAGCATCTGAATTTAATCGCTTAAATATCATAATCTTCTTCCATATTCTCACTATATCAACGCCATAAATACCTGATGAAATATGTCCTTAAAAATAACTTTATATATATATATATATAAGACTATTTTCCAGACCAAGGCTTGATGGGTTAAACGGTGATGCTGTACGTGTAACACGGAGTGATGTGGAGCTGCTCTCCTCTCTAATGAACGCGTTATGTAACGACTCACAATGCTTTTCTCAAGATCCAGCAGCGTTAGTCACCCGCTGTCTGCCGTTCCATCAAAATAACCTCATCACATGAGAAAGAAGCATTAAAGCTGCCTTATACGAAAGCACAGAGCCCTCTTTGTGAGATATATCTCCAAAATAAACAAATCAATTCATCTAGTGGTCAGAAGTTTGGACACACTGACATATGATCTCTCAAAAAACCATGTAAAAGCAAATAAATGAGTCTGAAGACAAATATAAATCATCGACACAACAATATGTCCCAAAATAGCATCTTTAGAAAACAAAAATATTATTTAATTATTTATTATTGGAGCAAATAGTAATGTGTTTATTATAGGCTATATATATCTTTTGTGTGTGTGTGTGTACATAAATTAGATATATAGATAGTAAATTGGATCAGATATTGAAGAAGAAACATCTTAAAATAATATTTCCTCCTTTTCTAGCTTTTAAAATCAGCTTAAGTCCATGATGAATGTCGAGAGCTGGAACTGTATTATTTTTATGGTATTATTTATGTAGCCTATCTATCTTTGTATTTACGTATTATAAATATATTATGAATATATTATCAGTTTATACCACTTCACTATTATGGAAAAAAAGCCTTCCAAATTAAAAAAGATAAAGAAAAAAAAAGTTTAAAAAATATATATATATAATAGCAGCTTGAACATATAGGCTAGAAAAGCATAAAATATTAGCGGAGTATTTAATTTACAAACTTATTTAAACTAACTTCAAGTAACATGTCTACAACTTTTTGAGCTCCAAAGTTTTTTTCCGCATCTCAGAGCACTATATATGCGCTGTTCTGCATCATCTGCTGTACTGTAATAATAATGAAGCGCTCGGGTCTCACCGGTGAGTTTGGGGTCCGTCTTCCGGCGGAATCGCTCTTTTGCGCGGAGTCTGGAGAAGGTTCTTTTGAGCAGCGGCTCCGCCATCACTGAAGCGCCTCAGAGCCGCTCATTCGCCTCGCGATCTCCGCCGAAACTCACGGAAAAGCGCGGAAACCGAGCAGAAGAACGGAGCTGCGCGGCTCATGATGCAGCCAAACACAGGAAACACATTCCACACATTCCAGTCAGAGAGACGCGCGCCCGCCGCGGGGCATCATGGAACATGTAGTTCACACTCTACTGCAAGCATACCACATCACGAGCCTAAAATTGTGAGAGAAAAAAGACAAAATTGCCCGTGTATATTCCACAATTCTGACTTTATATCCGGCGATTCTGAGATGTGAACTCAGTCAGACTTTGCGAAAACAAAAGTCGGTATTGTGAAATAACTAGGGCTAATATACAAACGTTTTCCTCAATTTGAAATGATAATTTAACAGTAAAGTTAAAGTTGTTAGGCTATTTATACACAAATTAACAATTAAAATGAGAAAAAAACAACAACATTAGCCTGATTTCAGAAATGAAAACTAGCAAAATAGTTAGGTCACGTGACACCTACTCGCGTTATGTGATTTAATTATCGACGATTTAATTATGTGATACACGTTTTCATAACCATGTGAGAAATTAATAAAAAAAAAACACACAGTGTTATTCGTAGGCATAACATATTAAGAAAACGTTCTTAGAACAGATTTTTAAACATTTTTATATATGATCTAAAAATGTTTTGCAACCTTTAAATAACGTTCTAATCTCAGGGGAAAAACTGAGTATGAAAAATAAGCCTACATTTAAATAATTCAAATAACGTTATCTTATGTAAAATACATTTAGTAGAAGACCGTAAAAAGATAAATAATTATACATCGTTCCTTATGTTTCATGTTACAGCAGCGCCACCTGCCGGTGCGAATTATGAATTAAGACTTAACTACTGTAACAAACATACTGTAACAAAACTTCATTCCCTGCATGTATATTAAAGTTTGTTTACCGGCTTGAAATGCAAATATACTCTGGTTAATAAATTATTACTATCATATTAAGATTTACAAAATGTATAACTTGGATGTGTGCGGAGCCTAGATCTAAGCACCTTCGGTAGGCCCGTGTGCTGATCAAAATAATTGTTCATTAACTTTAAGTGAATGCGCACGCATCATATCCTGCATTAATCATGTATGATGCGCAGTATTTCATATGTTGCGTGTTTATAATAATGCATCAGAACCCGGAACTGCGCGTGAACTTCCACTGACAAGAACACTTGAGCTGCAGCGCATCATAAACTACTTCTTCATGCGACACTGAGCGGATACTTTAAGAGCGTTTATAGCATATATATTGCTGTATGTTGTATATTAAGTGTATTCCACGCGCTTGCATTTTAATTTCATTTTTAATTTAGCGCGCGGTGTCAGAGACTAAAGAGGGTTTCTCCGCAGGTTTTCGGTGGAGGCTGATGATGAAGATGAGTCTGATCGGGATTCTCTCCGATTGTTCGGTGTTTCGGATCCTCGCGCTCTCCGCCGCGGCGCTCCTGTGCGCGCTCGCGACGCGTCTCGCGCTCAAACGACGCGCGCTGCGATGCTTCAATCAGCCGCCGCAGAGGAACTGGATCATGGGACACATGGGGCTAGTGAGTTCACCTCACAACCATCACAGGAATGCTTTTCACACACCATTACAAACTAACTACTTCTGACGAGTAAAACCATCAAAACAGATTTCCTGTTGTGTGTTTTAGGACATATTTGATGAAGGTTTAGTGGTTTTAACAAACAACTAATACAAAACCAGTACAATTCTCATTACTCAGCTAGTACAGTCATTACAGATTCTCTGATGCTTTCTATTGTTGCAGGGAGAAATATTTTGTGTGTGTGTGTGTAATAAAGGTTGCATCAGTAATTTACCAAAACACTTAGTAATAAATTAAGTGTGAATCATTTTTGGTCCCAAATTTGTATACATTTCAGTGGTTTGACTGTAAAAAGATAGTTTCTGAATCATTTTAGTTAAATGTAACATTTACATGAAACATTCCACACGAGCAATGTTTGCAACATTATAAGACTTTCAGATAATCAAGAAAAACATTTTAGAAACCGTTTGTGTCATAACCTAAAGAATCTGCATCTCGTACACTGTATTCTTGACCTGCCAGCAGAGGAAATGTTATTTCTTAAGTGATGAAGCACAACACGTTCTTGAAAGGAGAAATGAAAGACAAAAGCAGTTGCTGCATTGCTGTGTAGATTTCACAAGCACGTGTGCAATGAGCAGCGTCATGTGTTTGGCAGACAAAGCAGAAAAACAGGTTCTTCTGAAGATATTGTGACTGTTTGGATGAATGCATCAGCTGAAATACTGTTTAAGTGAAACAATAGAGATAGTCAAATGCCTGAATACACAATAACTGTATGTACCGCTCTGCAGGAGATCACTAGCGTCCCAGAGCTCAGGGTTTCATCTGATCGGTTGTTTTCAGTCTGAGGGGAGTCAGGCCTGTTATTTGCATGTTTAATGATGTTCATGCACATGCTGTTCTGAGGATGAGTGCTCATATTCAATAATACTAATATTCCTGTAATATGTAGTACATTCACTGCATTTAGTACACTGGAAAAAAGGATGCAAAATGTTTTAAGGGAAGTGGTTGCAAATCATTTATTTCAGCTACATTCACAGTAAAAAAATGCTGAATGTTACTCAACTAAATTTCTTTAAATGTAGCTAAAATCAATTGATTGGCCAGCACTTCCCTTATAAATGTAGTACATTTAATTCATCTTTTTTTCAGTGCATGCAAACTCGTTTGTCAGAATGTGTAATACTGCAGTTTAACTTGTATTTCCAGAGTGACGAATGAACAGTAATTAGGCCTAATTCTTCATTAATAATTGCTAAAACTGCCGAAACTGAAGACACAAAATGCAGATTAATAATGGATAAACATGGTCATGTGACACCTGCTCACCTGATAGATAGATAAGCAGAGAACATTTTCAGATCGTTCAGATCTCGGGTATTTAATAATGCTCTTAAAACATTTATACACTGTCTTTTATTTGTTTTATTTGCTTTTAACTTGTTTTAAATGTTACTATTATTTCAAAACGTTCAGAGAACAAGTATCGTTGCGGTTATTGTAGAACACATACTCTGTGTAGTGTGCAGTTTTTGTGTTTTTAGCGTCAGCTTCAAAGTCCGTGGCTTTACTGTCGTTTCTTCTCGTGCAGAGGCAGACCATAAAACCCTTCACATGCTGTCGAGTGTTGAAGCCACAGAAGCCGTTATTATAACGTCTGCGCTTTCAGCAGAAGCCCACGAGAGATGTTCCTCAGCTCACCCAGCTGCTGTGTGTTTCAGATGGGCCATAATGAAGAGGGCCTGCAAGCCGTCGATGATCTGGTCAGGAGGTACCGTCACTCCTGCGCCTGGTATCTAGGTCCGTTTTACGACATGGTCCGGCTTTTCCACCCAGACTACATCAAATCCCTTCTGACTGCCTCAGGTAAGAAACACATAACCGTAAAGCATCATCTGAGATCAGGAGGAGTGTGTTTCTTCATCAGATGTGGAGGAATGTCTCAGCGATGGATGCTCTGCAGTGAATGGGTGCCGTCAGAATAAGAGTCTGATAAAAACACCACAGCGCTCCAGTCCATCAGTTAACATCTGGAGAAGACACAAGATCAAACTAATCCAGCATCAAGATGATTTTAACTCAAATATGAGTCCATGATCCATAATAACTCGTCCTCCAGTCAAAAAGTCTCACATCAAAAACCAGCCACATATTTGTTTAGAGATGTTTTTTTCTTGTAACTGTGCAGATTTCTCTCCTGATTCAGACCAGAAACACTCGGAATCATGTTTTAGATAGATAGATAGATAGATAGATAGATAGATAGATAGATAGATAGATAGATAGATAGATAGATAGACAGATAGATAGATAGATAGATAGATAGACAGATAGATAGATAGATAGATAGATAGATAGATAGACAGATAGACAGATAGGCAGAGAAGATCTTCTGAAGGTTCTGATAATGTTCTTTCAACGTTATGAAGCTGATCATCAGCTGCTGTGAATGAAGTGTTGTAATAGCGTTAAACTCTTTGTGTTTGTTCTGGCAGCCAACATCACTTTCAAAGACAAGATCTTTTATGGGTTTATGAAACCTTGGTTGGGTAAGTGATGTCTAAACACTCTGTCCTCAGCAGTGTGCAAGATTTACAGCATACTGTTGCAAAGTCTGGGTCAGTAACAGTTTGTTTTGAAAGAACTGAATACTTTTATTCATCTGGGACACGTTAAATTGATGGAAAGTAACGGTAAAGACATTACAAAAGATCTCTATTTTAAATAAATGCTGAAAATACAGCTAAACGACACAGAAATAAATAGATACTTACATAGAAAACAGTTATTTTACACTGTAATAACATTTCACAATTTTACAGCTTTTATTATATTTTTAGCTCAATAAATGTAGGTTCGGTTTTTCAAAACATTAAAACTGCAACTGACCCTAAACTAAAAGTGTAATTTCCTGTCTTTAAAGCTCTTCCTGCGTGTTTTGCAGGTCACTGTCTCCTGCTGCAGAGCGGTCAGGAATGGTCACGCCATCGACGGCTTCTGACCCCTGCGTTCCACTTCGACATCCTCAAAAAATACGTTCACATCTTTAACCAGTCCACCAACAGCATGCACGTACGTCAAACACTCGCAAGCGCTTCACAACACCGTTAACCTCTCGCTGCTTCTGTGCATGTGAGGAAGCTCATCTCCTGTGATGACAGACGGCTTCCTGAGCTTCGTGATGTTTAGCACGTCTCACAGATACAGTGTTTGTGCTGGCAGAGCCGACCGATCAGATAATACACCAAGCATCAAGATACTCATCTGAGCAGGGCAGGTCTCCAGCTCCAGCTCATGAATTCACTGCAAAATCAGAAGGAGAACATTTTAGAAGAAATTTTATTTTTTTACATTTTAAATTATTATAAGAAATTATATTTTGCATAAAGTTAATTAGTGTTGCTAATATATTATTTGTGATCATTTTTATTTTAGTTTATTATATAATTTATTATTACATTTTTATAATTTTTAGTAGTTTTAGTACAACATGAAATTAAGAAAATACAAAACTGTTGCCATGTTAAGAGGGATATTTTATTATTACTGATTCATGACGATAATACCATTTTTATTAATATTTTAAATATATTCAATTATTAATATATTCAATTTTTCATTTAAAATTTGAATGTTTAGAAATTTTGTTGTAAAAAGGTTTCATCGACTTTTATTTAAATTTTAGTTATTTTAGAGCATAAAATGAAACAATTGAAATGAGAATTGTTGCAATTAGTTAAAAAGGTTTGAAATTGTTTATTATTTATTATTTATTTTAAGTAACATTTTTCATGTTTTTCAAGTTTTTCATGTACGTACTTATATTTTTACATTTTATTTCAGTTATGAGTAAGTAATAACCTATTAAATTCATAAAAAAGATTTGTATTTTTTTATGCAAAATTAATATTTTATTGTTATTGTTTTAAATTATATTTTATTGTTCTTATTCTTAAAATATGCTCCATGTTCTTAAAACAAAACCTTATTTTTGCTAGATTTTACAGTGATATTGTGAGCTGGCCATGTTTATCTTGTGAAGAGTCATCTCAGTAGTGCTTGTTTTCACACACTGCCTTGAAAGCAGAAGATGAATGTGTGTGTGTGTGAAGTGTGTGAGCTCTTCATGACCAGCTGTGTGTTCTGTGGTTGTTTGTGTGTGTGTGTGTGTGTGTGTGTGACTCAGGCTAAATGGCGCCACCTGCTGGCCGAGGGGCAGGTCAGTATGGACATGTTTGAGCAGATGAGCTCGATGACTCTGGACAGTCTGCTCAAATGCACCTTCAGCTGCGACAGTCACTGTCAGGGGTGAGTGTGTGTCTGTACGTCACACACACCGATGCAGGAAAGCTGTCTGCTAAACTCTCTGTCGCTCTGTCTATCAGGAAGCCCAGAGAGTACATCTCAGCTATTCTGGAGCTGTCCAAGCTGCTGGTCCAGAGACAGCACTACCTGCCCTATCACTGGGACTGGCTCTACTGGCGCACCGAGCCGGGTCGGCGCTTTCGTAAGGCCTGCGACGTCGTACACCAATTCACTGCTAAAATCGTACAAGAGCGCCGATCCCAACTCGACCAGCAGGGGTCCACGAAGAGCCGCACGGAAAACCTGGAGTACACGGGAGGATACAAGAAGAAAGACACGGACCTCATCGACTTACTGCTGCTGTCCAAAGTATGCATTTTAAATAATGGACAATGCATTTATTTGATCAAACATATTTTGTAATATGTCATTTAAAAATATTTGTTGAGTTGCATTACTTATATTTATATGTTGTGATGCCTTAAATCACGTTTAGCATTTATTTTCAGTGTTTTTAGTGTTTTATTTTGTATAAAATAAAAAGGCTCTATTTATTTGATCAAAAAATCAGTAAAAATTGTGAAATATTATTAGATTTGAAACCGCTGTTTTCTGTGTGAATCTGTGTTACAGTGTCATTTATTTCTAATTTATTGTAAATGTCCTTACTGGCCCTTTTGGTCAAATGAATGTGTCCTCGATGAATAAAAGAATTCATTTCTTGTCAGACCCCAAATTTTAAAAACAGTACTGTGATAAATGACACTGAAGACGGGAGTAATGATGCTGAAAATACAGCTGCGCATCACAGAAATAAATTACACTTTAACATATATTCACAGAAATATCAGCTGTTTTACATTGTAAAAATATTTAACAATTATATTCCCTATTTTGGAAAGTGGTGTATATATGACAATCTGTTATGTATGTGATGTAATCTCAGGATGAGAACGGCGAGGGCCTCACGAACGAGGAGATCAAGGCTCATGCTGATATGTTCATGTTTGCCGGTGAGTGTGCTGTTGTTCATATTCACTGCTTCTGTGTGTGTTTGGATAAAGAAGCTTCACCGGCGTCTTCCTCAGGCCACGACACCACCGCCAGCGCCCTCTCCTGGATCTTCTACAACCTGGCAATGCATCAGGATCATCAGGAGCGCTGTCGAGCCGAAATCAGATCAGTGCTGAGGGACGGAGAGGAGAACGACATCAGCTGGTCAGAGAAGCTCTCACACACACAGCGTGGCTTGGTTACAGTCTGAGAAATAATTGCTTTAAATGTAAAAAAAAATAAACATTTGTCTTTTTCTTTTGTATGTTTCTAAATGTAGTTTATTTATATCAATAATTAAAGAATTTTTGTAACTGTAAATTATACACCAATGTAGTAAAATCATAGTTTTGACACATATATTAGTCAAATAAAAAATGCATCCAGTTAAAATCTAGAGAATTAATAAAAAAAATTATTATTTTGTGATTGAAAAATAAAATAAGGCATACAGAACATTAAATAAAAAAAAAAAAATATAAATATATATATATATATATATATATACAGGC
>JAUMHP010000010.1:3277476-3291919 GCA_032361065.1 Enteromius trimaculatus | reverse complement strand
AATTAGTTTTAATAATGTTCAAATAGTTTCACGTCTGTTATGCTACCTTTACACCGGTGCATTATTATTTATTCTTGCAATAGCCTTATCATTTTTCCCCCTCTAAACATTTTAGGTATTTAATTTTTTTAAGGCATAAAACATTAGTCTTTTAATTAATGAAGATTTAATTTTATTGTTGGAAAATAAAGGGGATTTTATATTACAGTTTAAACACTGAAGAATATTTTTATATATATAATTTTTGTAGTAGCCTGTTATGTACATTCTGCTGAACAATAGTAATATATTTCTGGTGCCGCGTCCAAATCCGACTTTTATTTTGACCCTTGCTATGAATACCGTTACAGTTCTGTGTGTACATGATATGACGATAGATTTACTCGAATGAAGCGGTCAAATGCTTTTGAAGTAACCCTCGGAGCAGCTACTGTATTTATGTCCATGTTTAGTGAGACGCAAGACGTTAATATCACCAAACGTCACGCGCAGCTCAGTATGCTAGTGTCTGCAGAATACATTAACACAGAGACACGCAGAGTTCAGCTGTTTTGTGGTTAAATATTGACAAGTACTATTGAAAGGAGAAGTGTGCGGCACGTTTATGTGCGTGTGTGTGTGCGTGTGGCAGAACTGCACCGTGTGCGATATGGAAAGCTCAACTTAATGTAGAGACCAAAATGACGTGCAGTCGTGTAAATTATATAAATACGGCTATTTTACACACTTCTGGTCAAACACACTGGCTAGTGCTGCAGAGACATTTGTATCAAGGCAATTTGGTCGGTACCTAAAAAGTATCCAACTCAATGCCAGCCGTAGTTAGCAGTGATGTGATTGGTTAACTGAAGGATTGCGTTATGGTTCTGGCATAGACACACTGCAGGTTTTATTATCTTCTTTGATGCTCCTGTCTTATGCTTGTCTTAAATCAGTCATTCATAGAATCGTTCTAATGAACAGATTTGTTTCCTTGGTGTAGTTGCTGAACACCATTTTAATTTTAGAAAAGTCCTAAAGACAGGATGAAACAAATCTGAAATTGCCCTCAGGCCATCCAAGATGTAGATGAGTTTTACTTCATTAGATTTGGAGAAATTTATTTTTCCATCTTTTCCAACATCTCCATCCACAGCACTCCAGTCCATTCTGACGGCACCCATTCACTGCAGAGCATCCATCGCTTAGACATTCCTCCACACTTGTTGAAGAAACACACTCATGTCTGAAAGCCTGAGGGTGAGCACAATTACAGCAAATGTAAATTTTTTTGAACTGCTCGTTTGCATGTTTATGAATGTGAAAGATTCATCAAGCATTACTATATTGCTCAAATACTTAAACACAAAATTAAAGTAACAAAGATACCAGATGGCTCATTTTTTGCTTTCTAAAGTACTCTCTGCCACTCTAGATCAGAGAGCGTAATACTCAAGTATATGGTGGTGCATGATGAATGTTGTATGAATAAATGAACCTCACATCTTTCACGCTGTTCGATTTATTAGCCTTGTGCCAACTCAAGTAGTTATCTTGTGCTTCACATTTCTAAAATATACTTCCAAAAGACAATGAGCATTTGAGCACATGGGATTGTTGCATTTAACCTTTATGACTGGTAGCGCTCAAAATGAAGTTTTTTGCCACAGTGCCATTTGTGGGCAAATGAAGAATTTCTTACCAGCCAAAAAAAAATATTTTGCATGATTTTTACTCATGCTTTTATCTTGCAGTTTAAGGATTAAGTTTAGGTATTTAACACTTACTTAAAATATTATTCATTGAATTTACTTAATTTAGTTAAGTGGTTACAATCAATTTTAAGCTACATTTAAATAAACACATTTTGTTGAAAGCTGGTCAACTAAATTTATGTAAATGTAGCTAAAATAAGTTGATTGCAACCACTTACCTTTAAAAAAAATTATTATAAGTGCTGCAGATATAAAAGAACTGTCACCAAGCATGTTATGTTCTTTTTAAAGTGCTCCTATTATGCCATTTCGAATATGATCTTTCATGCAGTGTGTCATGCATACAGCATAGGGGTGGGCAATATAACCAAAATCTTCTATCACGGTAGAAACAATTTTCTACCTCAATAACGATATATATCACAATATAGCAATTAGTATCTAAAAATGCACAAGTAAAAATTCGAACATAAAAGAAACTGTTTTATATAATGTAATTTTATTTAAACTGAATTGCAGCAATACTTTAAGGAAAAACAAAAACAAAAAAACAACCATTCTGTTTACTGCAATGTATTGTAAGGTTAATGTGTTTTTCCTGAGAACAAAGGGTGCTATAGTGCCTGACAGTACACCAGTTCCCACCGCTTGCAAAATACCTTGCAAATCACGTTTGTCTCATTTGGATCACTTATAACCAAATCAATTCAACACCACAGACGATGCACCTTTTGTCGTTACAATCTGCTTGTTTGGTGATTTCGTCACACGTAAGCAAACTCGCCACTGCTTCACCGAGGAGTGTTTGCGCACTGGGAAAAGAGCTTGCACGTGTGCGGCAGTACCAGAGAGTCGCTGAGGTTTGTCCAAGAAGTCACTTGTTGCTTTTTTGGAAAAAATGTCACCAAGGGGGTCTGAAAAGTCGCTAAATCTAGCGACAAAGTTGATAAGTTGGCAACACTGCTTCTTTCATTGTTGAAGTTCATTTTTATTGCGTGGTTACGTCACGTGCAACGTCACGTGTTTTCAACAGTGGTTGATACCAAAATCTCTCGGGGGACAAATTTCTACCGGTTAATCATGTCTACTGGTATATTGCCCACCCCTACAGCTGTATGTGAACATAAACTATCTACATAGTTGTGATGCCGACAGTGCACGATAAATAAAGTTATTGTCTATCAAAAAAAAGAGTAATCAGCACGAATCATCAGCAATTCAAATCTTTTTCTGTTACGGATCCTCTTCACTTAGTAACATATTTGCATAATGTCTGCCCATTTGTTATGGCAATGGGTGTTTCGTTTTCCGACACACGCTGTAGCGGTAGACCGATCATAAAAGACTCCGCCATCTGACCAATCACAGCAGTAAGGGCTCACGGGAAGGAGGGCTTTAGACAGGCTGAGTCTTCGAACTGCTTCACACGAGTCATTTACCAATCATTTAGAAAGTGTGTTTTGTCCTTGCATACATGTATACCTGTTTTAAGAGACTCATGAAGCAACATTAGCAACCTTTAAAATGTTCTTTTTTGAAAATGTTCCTAGTGTAATAATTTAGGCATTCTGGATAAGATTCTCAGAGTAACTTTTTGTAGTCTTTTGATTTGAACAACACGTTACAACAGTGCCATGGTCAGAAGAACAGCTTCTGTTTACTAATGCTCTGATGCTGTAGGACCTGTTGGTTAGTTCTTAGACGAGTGGTGATAGAATGTTGTTTAGCGAGATAACCAGTAAAAACTAAACCGGCCTCGCCGTGATGAAATATCAGTGATGTTTTGTAATATGTATAAGAATCTCGGCTTAAAAATGACCCTGGATTAAAGTTTTGCCCATATATGGTAAGCGGTTAAGGAAGTGGGCGTGGCTTGAGCTGCTGTGTGTAATACTGGTAGCTGGGGGTTTATTTTACATTCAGGAAACAGAAATTTTGTATCTGTCAGAGATAGCTTGTGTTACCTTTTATAAATGTTTGCATCCTGATTCTGTGTGCTGTACTTATATAATATATAATCTATCTGCTTCAGGTGATTCACTGACAGAAAACATTGACTCCATTAGCAGCTGACTGATGCTCCTGTCATGTTATCTCCTGTTTTTGCATGATGTGATGCAAATCTTCAGAGCAGATTCCAGCACAATTAGCTGAAGGGAAGCGTCTCTGAAACGTTACGGCATGGACTGAGTAATATCTGCGCACTGAAGCAGTGATTGATTAATAGCTCTGCAGCACGGCATCATTGTTATTAATAACAGCGCTATTCCTGAGACAGTCATTAGGAAAACAGCGTCTCATCACGATCAATTATGCCAAGAAGAATTGTGTTAGCTTGCGGACAGATTTCTTGACTGATAATGCGGCGTCTTGCACAGATGGTTGTTTTGCAAATAAATATGGGGAATATGCTGAGAATGATTTGTTGCAACTGCTGTGCATAAATTAGATGAAGGGTATTTTGTTGCATGCAACTGTTTAATTCATGGTGTAAATACTAGAGAAGATTTTATAGCCTAACTCATTTAGGCCGTTTTGTTTGTAATTGGGTTTTTGAGTGATAATATTGTGGTTTACAGTTAATCTGCTTCTCACAACAAACAGAAAAAAACATGCAAAATCTCTTTCGTAACCTACAGTATTTTGCTTCTGAGTGAAATATCTCAATATCTAAGATATCTAAGTTTGAGAGTTAGAAGCAATTCATTGGACAAAGATAAGAGTTGACTGTGCATCATTTTGTATAAAATTAATTAAACTCACATACTGTAATTGTGATCATATTTCTTATAAAAAAGACGTATCTTATGGTGTTTTGCTTTATTAGTAATTTGCACTAGAAAACAAGACAAGAACAGCTTTTGTGAAATCAGTTGAGAAGTGATGAATGTTGAACGTTGTGTGTTTTAAGCTTTGAAGCATTGCTAATGGAGACATTTACATTCAGAGACCATATTGACATACTGTGTTCGTTCAACTCTTGCAAAGATTTTAAAAGCTCTTGCATTTTCTTTCATCAGCCTTTAGAAACCTGGATTAATCTTGTGGGATAGCATTGCTCATCCGTGAGTCTCTTTGTATAAAATTTGCACAATGGGCTTGAATTCGGAAAGTAATTCATGTAATCGTTTTTTTTAACAAAAATTTTTTTTACAAGACAATCTTTGAATGTCGGCTCGGCAAACACAAACATTTATAGATCAGTGTGTTGTGTCCGATTCCAACTTGTGAATGAAAAAGAACCCGTTTAATTGTTGTGGCGGATGCTGGAATCACACTGATAGAGACGCTTGTGTCTGGTTTCCATCTGACGCGTCACAGTAGGTGTTGAAGTCTGTGCTCTTGGGTTTTGTGTGTGTTAATGAGAACTTGACGGCTAAAGTGAGTAATTACTTCAAGCTTTATTGTCTTTTAGGGTTTGCTGATTATGACATGAGATGGCTTTAATTTGGGATCATGTTGGCCTTTATGTCCTCATAATCTGCTGGTGTGTGCTAATCATGTTGTTTATGAATATGTTCTGATGTGGCATCTGCTATAAACTGACATCTCTGCTCAGAAGAACAGCACGTTTACTAATAACGGCTCTGCGCCTCGAAGCGGTTTTTTATTATCTTTCAAGCCTGTGACAGTGGCATTTAAATAGTTTCAAATCTAGCGCACATAAAACAAGATCCGCATGCACAAAATTCTCGTGAGGGAGCATTTCTGCACCACGAGAGCACATAACACTATGTAAAAATGCGCTCTTGAGAGAATGGGGCTAAGTAGCGCTCGCTCGACCCTCTCTACACGCTCTCAGCAGAATGCAACTATAGAGACTAGACTAGACGAGTGGTGATAGAATGTCGTTTAGTGAGGCAATCAGTAAAAACTAAACCGGCCTCGCCGTGATGAAATATCAGTGATGTTTTGTAATATGTATAAGAATCTCGGCTTAAAAATGACCTTGGATTAAAGTTTTGCCCATATATGGTAAGCGGTTCAGGAAGTGGGTGTGTGTAATTGTCCTCCTCAAGGGTTACTGGTAACTGGGGGTTTATTTTACATTCAGGGCACATAATCAACAAAAGAACCGAAATCTTGTAGCTGACAGAGACAGCGGATGGCCTTGTCTTATCTTTTCGTTGTTATGGCAACCATAGAGATGTCTCAAGTTTTGCAATTTTTTTTAATTGCATCACTTTATAATAAGGACCAAATGCATGCATTAACCGTTAGTTAAAAGCTAGTTCCTGTTAGCTGAGGTTTATTAAATAATATGGTAGCTCTTTACAATCAGGTGTCATTTGTTAACATTTAAAGTTCTTACAGTACAGCATAAAATTATATAAATATATCACTCGTTAGGGCTGCATGAAAACAGAAAAAAATTATTAAGATTATTTATTTATTATAAAATTTTTTATCACAATTAATAATGGCGATTATTCCGTTGTTATTGAACTTTTATTCACTTGTGTATTCTTATTGCACTTTACAGCCACAAATAAGGAAAAATAAACAAACCGAACATGTTTTTCTTAGCTGTGGTAAATAATTTAAACTGCCTCTTTTACATCAACGATGGCACTTCTGCACCTTCCTCGCGCTGCTCCGTCATCATATGTTTGTAGGGCTACACAATAATCATCGCACGATATGTAGCTCTCTCCTGTTGACTTCTTCTGCTTCAGAAAGCGCCTGCAATCTAGACGCAGTAACGTCATGGTGACACGGTACAATCTGTAAACTTAAAAACAGTCTTTATACTGCAAAATCGTGACATTTATTAACTGATCGTGGGTCATAAATATCGTTATCGTGATTAAAAATATGATGAATCCTGCAGCCCTATCACTCATCATATATTAGTTGTCATTTTGTACATCTACAATAGTATGAGATTGAAATTATCCAAATATAATGCAATGCAGAATCATGGAGAATCAAGTAAAGCCCAGCTTTTTCAGTCTAGCAAGTGTTCATCTGGGAATATTACTAACAATTGCAAACCTATTCTAAGTGATGAATAATTTGCTGTCAGACAGGTGGTGTTTTATTTATTCAGAGTCGAAACAGTGTTCTCTTTAGGTCCACAGCGTGCTGGTTTGTTCAGGACATTTACATGTGGATGTAAATGCGTAAACTCTTGCTTCGTGGCTGCCGTGATGGTGCTTAATTCTTAATGATGCATCTGCTCTCAGCACCTGGCCGTTAAAGTTTCATCATCAGGAGCCCTTCGTCTGCAGCTCTTAGAAACTAGCACACATACTGAAGTTGAGCCGCAAGCCGTGCTTGTCCTCCTGCATATGCTTGCAGTCAGACAGCAGGGGATTGTGGGTAATTGCTCTCGCTCAGGGCGATGTGGCCGATGCCTCTGCCCTCCACTCGTTTGCTGCACTGACGCAGGTTAAAGGACGCTTAAAATGGACACATCCTGGTTTCAAAGATTTTTTTCCATGTTTATGTCTGTTTTCTAATTATTTTTGAAACGGAGTATGCATTTACTGTAAATAAACGATTTTACAGTAAAGGGTTTGGTTGGACGATGAAAACTCTGTTCATGACAAGTGCTATTTCATATGTTATTTCATATCAATGCATGCATGTTTTTTTGTTTTGTTTAAATTAATGCATTCATGAGTCATTCATAATAAGTTCAGAAATGTGAAATGAAGAAAAAAAATAGGATATGTTTTAACTTAAATGTAACAAGTTAATTTAGTTTTTCCTCCAGCTTTTGCAGCTTTAAACAAATCCGGTTATAAAATTCAGTACAAATGACTCTTATTCAGAAATTTTTTGTAAATTTCGTAACTATATTGCAGTTAAATTATTAATATTTTTTAATTAAAATGAAAAGAAATGGCAAGTAGCACATTGAATGAAATGTCAAATTTAGAAGTAAAAAGATTTATTAATATTAGGCTATTTAACTTTATCAGTTAACATGACTTATAATTAAAACTTTTACAGCTTTTATTAATCTTAATGGACCGTTTACTAAAATAACGTTATTGGGATTAACACAGGTTAATAAATGCTATAAAAGATTTATTGTTCAGTATTAGTTTGTGTCAGCTAATGCAATAATGTATATGGGACCTTATTTTAAAGTGTTATAATATATTTTCTTGTAAAATGTCAGTTTTAGTTGCAGCTTAAGAAAATATTTAGATTTACAGTGTACATATACAGTAGATTTTTCGAGAGAAAATGTACTAAAGTAGTTGTCATTACACTTCAGGACTGGTGTTGTTAAGCAGGAGGTCTGTTCGTCTCAGTGTGCTTGTTGATTTTTATTGTTTGTGCATAGAGACGCGTTATTGTTGGCTGAAACGCACCATTTAGTAAGCAATGGATAGCAAACACACACACACAGCCGCTATGATCCACATCAGTTTAACACATTAGCATAATGTCACACACACGTATGCAAGAAATAGTTTTGCTTTTCAGCAGGCAGATTTGTGTGTGTGTGTCAGCTTGTTAATATTTCCAGAGACAGACAATCATAGTTACGCAGATATCTGGCATATTGGCTCTGTTACAGAACAAGAAATATAATGCAAGTGCAAAAACATACTGGATATATAGCTATGTTTGGCAGCACATTGTCAGTATGTGGTCCTGTTGTATCCATCAGTAAGGGTTGTAAGTGGGTGCCATCAGAATGAGAGTCTGATAAAAACATCAGGATAATCCACAGCACTCCCGTCCATCAATTAACTAACACTAATCCGGACATTTTTAACTAAAAAACAAGTCTATAATCCATAACTCGTCCCTCACATATTAGTTTAGAGCTGTTTTTGGATTAGTTTGATCTTTTGTCTTCTCCAGATGTTAACTGATGGACTGGAGTGCTGTGGATTATTCTGATGTTTTTATCAGACTCTCATTCTGACGGCACCCATTCACATCCATTGCCGAGACACTCCTCCAGATCTGATGAAGAAACAAGCTCATCCTGATCTCGGGTGGCCTGAGGATGGCGATTATTTTCAGCAAGTTGGTTGCAAATCTCAGTATTCTTGCCTTGAAAACAGTGTTATTATTTATGTAGAGGGATATAAACTTGTCAGTAGTTTAACTTACTTGAACAGACTTGTAGCAAGACCTCTCAAGAGTTTTTTGATTTGCTGTCAGAAGTCTGATCTGATAGGATGTCAACACGCGGTGGATTATTTTAGTCTTTCACTGGACCGAGCCGCTGTTCTTTTGACAGCGAAAGCCTTTCTTGTGTGTTTTTGTGAGCCGTGTAGAACTGCGGTCTCATGCGGTGAAGCATTTTGTGTAGCGTTGGGATCTGAAAGTCTTCATTTGAAACCCTCAGGGGTGTCAGATCGGCTTTCAGATAGCTGGGAATAATTTAAGGTGGCGATACAATCTCTGGCTGAAGTCACGAGACACAGACGGATCTCCAGGTATTGTGTCTTTTGAAGAATCGTAAATCACGGCTGACATAAGCGTGTGGCTTCAGAATATCAAACCTAATAACAGAGCGCTTCTACCTTTCTCCTGGAAGTCTTTCATCTTCAGGTCCTCGGGAAGTCTTTGTGTTTTTTGTGTTCGAGCTAAAGACACGTTACCCTCAGGATGAGGCTGCTTCAGTGCTTTTGAGATGAAACTGTTTTGGAGGAAGTCTTTGTTCTCATTTAAATTATTTAGCGTGATGTTTTCTTTTTACGGTCACTGAAGAGAAAGTGTTGGAGAAGCAGAGCCAGTGTTTCCTGTAGAATTAAACAGAAATTTGACACCTTGAGAGAGACACCTTGTTTTAAGTACACGACTCCTCATGTGTTCATTCATAGTTTTGATGCCTTTACTGAGAATCTCTTTATATGTAATTTATTTATTTTTGATTATTTTGGTTAATGCGGCAGAACTTTGTATTCAGATTTGTACATTACCTGATTCATTGAGTGGCGTTTAGTTTTTATCTTTTGCATTTTAATCTTATTTAGTGTTCAATGTGAAGTTATGATTCATGTTTTTGGGTCATAAAACCCTGACTAACATTAAACAGTAAGTGGAGGCGAGGGAAACATCCGTCATAGTTGCTCCTGATCAGTTATTCCTGCTTCAGACTGTATGTGAATGCTGAGGATGATCTTCTGGACTGTGACTGGAGTCGTTTTTCTGGTCTCTCATTCCTGTGGAGTTGCAAGCGAATCTAAAAGTGCAGCTGGCGGCTTCAGACTGTGATGAGGATTTATTCTGGCCACGTGATAAGAGCTGTGGGCCGGAGGTTGTTTGGGTTCTGCCCGGGAAGAATCAGACACGCGCTCGACTGAAGAAAATGTCCAGTTTCATGGTGCTCGTGTGGCCGGATTGATATGAAACCGCGGTCTGTGGAGAGCCTTAATGCATTTCTGACAGGACACGGCAGCAGGGCTTTTATTTCCCAGGCCGTGTCTGTCAGTAAATGGCAGCGCTGTGAGAGCGCTTCGAGAAAGAAAAGATGGGGAAAGTGAATGAAACACTCTGCAGTGACGGTCTTTCAGAAAGAGATGCAATGCACACTTAGTCTGTTCTAAAACATAGCGAGCCGGCTATATAGACAGCATTTTAAAGCATTTCAGGACACTGGGACTGTACCAAAAGTTTCTTTTTAAGCACAAGCATCCATTTACATTTAGTCATTTAGCAGATCCTTTTAGGACATGAGGACAGTAGAAGCAATCAGATTCAACAAGTGCAAGTGCGATTTAAGTTGGCTTAACACAGTACACATATAACAGGGTTTGTAATGTAATTCTATTTTAGTTAACTATAATAACCCTGTTTAACATTTCTGCATTTTTTTTTAAATAAATAAATTACCAATTAAAAAAAAAATGAAAATGTTTTAAAAAATTAAGAAAAAAATTCAAATAAAAATTAAATTTTAATCAAAAATGAAAACATTTTCATTTAACTTAAAATAAATAATAATAATTAATCAAAATAATAATAATAAATCTCAACTGAAATATATTGCCAGGGCAGTATTTCATTTTTAGTTTAGTTCAACTGAATAAAAAAAAAAAAAAAAAGGTTATGAAAAAACATACCGAAAATTACAATAAACAAAAATAACTAAATTGAACTCATATAATGATAGTTAATCAAAACTGTCCCAAGATAAGACCGCATTTTGCTTTTCAGGCCAACTTTGATGGAAGGATGTTAACACATAATTAGGATGCTGTCTGTGTAGACTCACTTGATGTCGCAGCAGAGCAGGTTTTCTCTGGGAATGAAGCTACAACAAGTGTTGCTGCAGAGATCAGCGTTTGGGGAGAAAATGCTCCACTCCATAGATCACAGGCTGACAGATGAAGAAGAGTGACATACAGCGTCTGCGGCAATGCTTTCTGTGAGCGAGAGCTGCTGGCTCATCAGCCAGGAAATCACACACTGTTACAAACACAGCGTTCATTTGCAAATAAATTCATTAAAAATCCTACAATGTGATTTTCTGGATTTTGTCTCTCATCGTTGAGGTACACCTATGAAGAAAATGACATGCCTCTCTCATCTTTTCAAGTGGGAGAACTTGCACAATTGGTGGCTGACTAAATACTTTTTTACCCCACTGCATATATGCACGTCTATTCCATATCTTTTATAATATTCTAACATATAATATGTTGCTTGCAGAGTAAACGTATGTACTTTTGAATGGCTGTCAATGAAGACCGTAGTTTTTTACTCTCATGATGATCTACCAGCAGCAAGTAAGCAGATATTTTGTGATCTCTGGACATCAGTATTGGCAGCAGCCATTGAAAAGCACGTAGTGATGGAGCACTAGTGTCAGCCTGTTTGTTTTCCGTTATGTGGATTCTCCAGGGCTTTGTCTGCATCTAATTGAACGGAGCGTCTCTTAAGCGCTACAGAATCACAGATTGATTGGTTTAGTATGCGTGTGCAGCGCCGGCGCCGCGTCAAGCATGCAAATTTAATTGGAACTAAATTTCAGCTGAGCTTCCCGGTAGGATTCGCTCCAGGAGCTCGACAACATTATAATGAGAAGCTGAGCTGAAGCTGAGCTGCTGTCAGTCTCTGTGTGTCTGATGATGACACGTTCTCTGTTCGCTCTTCAGCTTCAGTCTGCAGAAGTCAAACTCACGTCTTACAGAGTTTTCAGAAAACCCCTGAGCATCTGCAGAGGGACTGACAACGTGTGTGTGTATATGTATGTATGAGTCACAACTATTCTTTTATGCCAAAAATAATTTAAAAAGGATATTAAGTACAGATTATGCTACAGATTAGACCTTTTTATTTTTATTTTTTATTTCTACTGTAAATATGTCAACTTAATATTTGATTAGTAAAATAGCATTGCTAAGAACTTCATTTGGACAACTTTAAAGGTGATTTTCTCATTATTTCTCAGATTCCAGATTTTCTAATATTACACTCTCCTAACAAACCAGACATCAGTGGAAAGATTGATCCATCTTTCAGATAATCTATAAATCCAAAAAATGGTTATTTAATTATTTTTATTTAATCAATTTATAAATTATAATATTATTAATAATAATAATAATAATAATAATAATAATAATAATAATAATAATAATATGTACTTCAGTATCAAAAAACAATTTAACTTTTTGCTGAAAATCTGCTCTTCTCCAGCTCTGGTTAGAGTTCCAACATTTTTAAAATGTTCTGCCCTGTTTTGTATCTTGAAATAGTCATTGATTGGAAAGAATCTCTACCAAGAGTCTTCAAACATTTGCCTTTTGTGTTGTTTCAATAAAATAACATACAGCTTTAGAATGGCAAAGATGTAATTATAGCAATATAATAATAAATATTATAATACAATGATAACATGAGGATATAATGGCAAAGTTGAGTAAATAATAACAGAAGATTTTACATTTTTCATTAAATGATTCCTTAAAATATATATTCTTACATATATTTATAATGTATAACTAAACTGTTTCTTGAAATATCATAAGATTTTATTTTGACTTCAGAATTGGAGATGAACAGAGAGGCAAGGTTGAGGATAAAAGGATTGCTTAAAAACTTAAAGTTAAAGTTAAAGATCTTCTTTTATGTTTGTTTAATGTTACTTGTGCATGATCTTTTAGATAACACATATTACTGCCAAAAAGCTAAACACTATAAATAGCAGTCCTTGCTGAACCTGTTCGTTTTAAAAACACTGATCCTCTGTGATTCCCGGAGACCGCTGTGCAATCCCTCGACTCATGTTCTCCCAGATCATATTAATAGATGACAATTAAAGCAAAGTTCGGAGCTGTCCTCCTTCATGTGTTTCTAAGTTTACATCTCATTTTCTCTCTCTTCATACTTGCTTTCCGCCGGCCTCACGCTAAAGGAAGTCGAGGTTTGTATCTGTGTGTGTGTGATGTTTCACCGGAGGCTCATTAACAGTCTGGTTTACTGACACTTTCATTTAACGGCTGTATAAGTTTAAGCCAACAACACCCTGATTTATTTGACTAAATTAATATTTTAATATTTTGTATAATAAAGAAGCATGTGTTGAATGTGTTTTGTTTACGTCACATGTGTTTATATAATGATTTCCCATCAGGATGACTACATCCGTACGCCGGAAGGTCCACAAGCTTCAGATGAAAGTGAGTAACACAACTTTTCCTCTTCACTTATAAAATACCAAACTTGATAAGATAACAAATCGTGCCCTTTTATCCTATCAAAAATAAGATCTTTTTTTTTTTTTTAAATCTCATGTTTTTATGCATATTTTTATAATAATCTTTTTTTTTTCTCCGTGACTGTCATTTTTTGTAATACCTTTATGCTTAATTAAACCAAAGTATTTTTTTGTTCACGTTCACATTAAAATAATGAGAAAATTGACATGAAAATATTACAATGCAAAAACAGTTACTAAAAACAGATACTAAAATAGGGCAATTATTTTTTTTGTTGGATTTTGGGAAGATATTGCCTTAAGTAATTTAGCACATTAAAACTAAAGTTGAAAATGATTGTCTGTGTTATTTTAGTATCATTAAAGGAACACTCCACTTTTTTTTGGAAATAGGCTCATTTTCCAACATCCCTAGAGTAATACAAGGAATAATCAAGGAATTTTGCTGCCGTACCATGAGTGAAGCAGGCGCAATGATATTACGCCGGAATGAGGGTATAGTTCCTAGTCATATCAGCCTAAATCCACAACTTTGCATTTTCTGCCAGTCTTAGTACACAATGCGACTACAGAAGAGTGAAGTTTTAAATGGGTTTAAATACATGTAAAAATATCGAAACTCTTAAGTCATTTTATAGTGCGATGCTAGCTGGTCTAATAGGATTCAATGATTTATGCTAAGCTATGCTAATTTTGGGCGATCAGCTGAATGCATTCAAAAACGGTAAAACACCTCTGTACTACTCTAGGGATGTTGGAAAATGAGCCTATTTCCAAAAAAAGTGGAGTGTTCCTTTAAGATACTAATGTACTTTTACTTTTTTTTTAAAAAAAAAAATATATATATATATGTGTATGTATGTGTGTGTGTTTTTTTTATTTATTTTAATTTTAGTAATTGTTTTGTTTTTGTAATTTCTTTAATATCTAGCTACATTTTATTTATTAATTTATTTCTATTTGTCTGTTTCAATGCAGTTTTCAGTTTTTAACACAGGAAGTTTTTTTTTTTATATATATTTTATAATATTTTTTATAATAATATATTGTTTATTATTAAATTTTTATTTTAAGTATACTAAAAAAATTAGAATTTTTAGGTACGCAATAT
>JAUMHP010000010.1:3235905-3252500 GCA_032361065.1 Enteromius trimaculatus | reverse complement strand
ACAATTCTGTCTCTGAGCTCTTCAGGCAGTTCCTCATGATTCTCATTTGCTCTGACATGCATTGTGAGCTGTAAGGTTGTGTGGCTTTTTTCAATCAGTATAATCAAACACATCTGGACTAAAATGAAGGTGTAGAAACATCTCAAGGATGATCACAAGAAATGGACAGCACCTGAGTGAAATATAACAAATGGTCTGAATACTTAGGACCATGTGACATTACAGTTTTTCTTTTTTAATAAATCTGCAAAAATGTCAACAATTCTGTGTTTTTCTGTCAATATGGGGTGCTGTGCTGTGCGCTGTAAATGATTTTAGCAGATGGCTGCAATATAACAAAGAGTGAAAAATTTAAGGGGGTCTGAATACTTTCCATCTTCACTGTATGTGGACGGTGGAGTAAGAAGCCGGAGAGTGTGCAGGCGGTCTGTCTGCTGGAGCCTGTGTTTATTTTGCAGTAATGACTAACTGACTTCATATGATCTCCTATTTGTCTCTATATCTTTGTGATCACACAGAGTTCAGAAGAGACTCGTAGTGAGGCTTTGATGCATGGCTCTGTTTCTCGTCTGCTAATGACCAGCGAGTCCAGACGGCAGACTCGTGTTTGTTTTCATGTTTAGTCTGGTCTGCTTTTGCTGCAGGACATGAGAGTTCAGTGTACAGATTTATAATCATTCAGTACACATTATGGCAGATCATGTTTATTCTTGTATTTAAGGTACTCAGTTTTTTATCCTATTTGGGTTTGTCATTAAGTTCAATGTGGATTCAGTTCAATAAATGACAGTCTTGCAGAGTTCATCAATTATCGCTGAATTGAATTTATTTAATAAAGCAGCTGTACAGAAGACAACAGCAGCTACAGTACGTCTCCATCCACCTGCATTGAAAACACTGGATGGAAACGCCAAGGTGGTCATAAATTCTAAAAATGTGCATAAACTAGGATGGAAACACATTTACCGAATAAATTCCTCCATGTGTATGGAAAAAGTCAGGTGACTTTGCGCTATGAGATGGGATAAGTTGAATGATCTCATTCACACAGCAGCTATATGTTGTGATCATACTGAAATGGATGAGTAAAGACTGTCATTTTAAGTATTTCTGTATAATAACATAACAGCTTTCCCAAACAGCAGCATCCACCTTTAAAAGCATTGACCGAATTTATTGTTTCGTCTGTAGACTAATTTGCCTATATCATATATCAAAATGATTATATTCAGTGCCTTCTCCTATGTTCTTATTTAACCTCTTTAACTCATTGGATGAAAACGGTGCATTATTCGCATATGTTTTATGCGATTAATCCAGTTAAGCGCATAAGTATGAATTAGTAGTATTAATTATTTTTTTTTATTTTACTGCTCTGCTAATTTAGGCCACCTTTATTTATTTATTTATATTGTATTTTATTTTATGTTATTTTACTGTTCAGTTATTTTTGACCAAAAAATGGTTTAATTTAATTTAATTTAATTTAATTTAATTTAATTTAATTTAATTTAATTTAATTTAATTTAATTTAATTTAATTTCTGGCCAATTTTTATTTTATTTTATTTTACCGTGCTGCCATATGTTATGTTATGCTATGCTGTGTTATGTTATATTGTGTTTTATTTTATTTTACTGTCATTTCTGGGCAACTTTATTTTTCTTTTACCTTTATTTATTTTCTTTTATTTTGCTGTTCTGCCGTTTAGGTCACGACATGCTCTTTTTATTTTTTGTTGTATATTATTTTGACTTCATTCCAGACTGATGTTTTTTCTGTTGTTTGGCGTGTTTGTAGTCCATCAGCCTGATCGAGCGTGGGAATCCGTCACGGAGTTTGGAGCAGGTTTGTCGTTGGGCGAACACCCAGCAGAAGCTGGACCCCGAACACGCCGAGCATCACGACCATGCCATCTTCCTCACCAGGCAAGATTTTGGTCCCGCAGGTATGCAAGGTACTGTGTTTCTCTCGATCGAGGCTGTGCAGAGTAAGTGCTTCTTTCTGCTTCTGTTCTCCGTTGGTTGGCATCCAGATGCCTGGGACATCGGTCCGAAACGACCATCAAACACAAGCAGCTAATCTGATGTAAACTGGGCATCGGTGCCAACCAGTAGCAACCAAAAATACTCTG
This sequence comes from Enteromius trimaculatus, assembly GCA_032361065.1. Taxonomy (NCBI): domain Eukaryota; kingdom Metazoa; phylum Chordata; class Actinopteri; order Cypriniformes; family Cyprinidae; genus Enteromius; species Enteromius trimaculatus. The sequence continues at coordinate 3,250,366 of JAUMHP010000010.1, read as the reverse complement.
ACCGGAGGAGGGTTTTTGGCATGTAGAGGAAAAGAATACTAATATTCCTAGTTTTTCAGTTTAAAAGTTTCCTTTCTATGTAGTTTTGATGAAATTGACCAATTTGAACTATTACTGTGTTTCACAAAGTTGAAGCATTTCTTGCATGCATTCTTTTTAAAGGGACACTTGACCCAAAATATGCTATCATCATTTGCTTATTCTCTACCTGTATGAGTTTCTTTCTTCTGTTGAACACAAAAGAAGATGTTTTAAACAAATTTAGTAGCTAAACTATTGACGTAGCTGTGGAAAACTGTGGAAGTCAATGGCTGCCGTCAGCAGAGCGTGAGTATATGATGACAGAATTTTTGTATTTTGTGTAATATCCCTTTAAAATGAGTAGATTAAAATCTTTAGTAGTAGTAGTGGTTGAGTAACTGTGTTATTAATAGAAACGAGTGTGTGAGGGACAGGTCTGTACAAAGGTTTATGATGTTGTGTGATTTTGGTGATGAAACACTGGAAATGAATACAAATAGATAATAATTATAGCAGACTGACTGTACATCTGTCTGTCACAGCCTTGTTTTTATTCACGGCATTTTAAATATATTTAGTCTATGGCTAAGATCCAGAGCTGAGCTTGATATGAACAAATATGTGTTAACTTCATTTAAACATGATGACATTTAAATGATAAACAAATGGAAAGATGTGGATTTCCTGGAAATGTGTGTTTAAATTATGATCAGTGTGAGCGTTATTTTAGTGTCATTGATATATTTCTATAGTTTTTGTTAATATTTTTAAAAAAAAGTAACTGTTATTTAATTTAATTTTTATATTTATTTAGAAAAAAACAAGGCAAATAAACTTATAAATAAAATCATTTTAATTAATATTAAAATTAATAATTTTGTAATGATTTGAAGTTTTTGTCCTTTTTTACTATATGTCTGTATAGTTTTTAAATGAATTTTTAATTTAATATGTTGAGCCTATTTCCTTAAGTATTTAGTTATTTTAGAACTTCAAACTAAATGAAAATAAGAAACTAAACATTTACTTCACATTTGTTTTGTTTCGATATTTTGTTATAAATGTCAAACAGGTTTCTGTAGTCTAAATTAAAACAAAATGTCCAGAATGCACCAGAATGAAGTGTAAATGTCATTGCATTAGATCTTTCCTCTTCACTACCTTCACTGCTCTTCAGGATTGTGTTTGAATCAGCTGGCGAGTCTTTCTTTATAATACACGACTCTTGTAGTAATGCAGTGACTGGGTGCACACACTGGGATCGTCCTGTGCTTGACTTCTTGCTCTTTTTGAAGTTTAGGGGATTGAATGTGTGTTTAGGTTTCGTGATCCTCATGTGATTTGTAAAGACAGACAGTAATACCTGTTTTCTGCTGTTGCTACGCCACGGCCTCTGTTGTGCTCATAACATCGCAGAACGGCAACCTTTTACCCCGAGGGCAAACATCACACTCCCGTCCCAGGCTTTAAGCCTCGTTCAGAGCGCAGATATAGACGAATGCTTACAGTAACACTCATGACTGATGGTGTTTGGGAAACGTCCAGCACCTGAAGCTTGATGTGGATCCTCTTCTGCGGTCGGATGAAGTCAGGCAGTGACTGGAAGATCCTGATTCAGCGCTTTCTGAGTTATTAACAGCGCTAGTGATTTGGAAAGCTGTTTTATATCTGTCAGATCTTTCTTTTTATTTAATAAAGTGTTGATGCTTCATCTTCAGTAGTTGCTCATCCACCCCAGGGCAACAAACTAAATATTACATTTTTTTTTTTTTTTTTTTTACATTATATCCGAACGTTATGTAAAATATGAATGGTTTAACACCACAATTTATGTGTTTTTCATTGTTTTCTAGCCATCCCAAATTTGAGATATATAAAAGTTTGTTTCTTGTTTGGGTTTAAATGTTGTTTCGTAGCATATATAAGATATATTTTAGTATGTAATGTGATATTTTAAATAAATTAAAAGTTCATTAGCAAAAACAGATTTTGCATTCCAGTTAATCTCGACTGATCAAACCGCAGTTTATTTTGTTTAGGTTGAACAAATATCTAAAAAATACATCTAACAAAATAAACATGAAAGCATAATAAAAGCATGATTTTTTTTTTGGTTTAGCTCTAATTAAATAATTAAATAAAATAAAAAAAATCTGTTTTTGCTAATAAACTTCAATATATAGTTATAATTAGATATATTGTTATAAAATAAACTAATTAATTATGTATCAAATATAATAAACTCTTATTGTTTATTACACACATATATATCAAATTACAACTTTTCATTATTTGATCACAATAAACGCTGTATATATATTTAATGCATATTATATATATTTCAAATAACATTTATGTCTGTCTTTAAAAAATCTGTAATATTTCAATCAGCTTTTGTTCCCTGCTATAAAATAGTGATTGATGAATAATGAAATTAAAATAGCTTGATGAACTGACATGCTGTACAAGTGTGTTTGTATGTATTTACATTTCGTCATGACAGCATACAGTATTTATGGTTGTTAAAAGGCAAAGACGTAAAGAAAGCAGTCCTCTCCTTTAAAATCAGTCTGGATCTCCTGGATTGATGTCATGGAGTGCTCTGTGATTACAGCAGCGCTTTACAATGCTTCGTTCACCTGGAGGACATTTATCTGAGGACAGATAAACGGCTCCGCTAGCAGCTTCATGCCTTATGCAACCCTTCGCTGGCTAATTACACCTTAGATTTTTTTTCTTCTTGTTGTTATTCTGGTTATGTAAAAAAAAAATCCAATAAAACCTATATGGCTGCCGGGGATATCACGAGTATTACAGATGTAATCAAATGATGCTGGATCGGCTCGATAACTATTGATGCTTTAACAGGCATTAAATCACTGAGCGCTTCATCAGCTTCTCATAATCTGCATCCTCTGCTTTTCACCTGCATGCCAAAGACTGTCGGGGATTTCAGGAGCATGAACAGAGCCCAGACTGGCTTTAACCTCTGGAGCAGCTCAGCTAAACTAAAGCTCTAGCACTGCACATCTCTTGATCGAGTGTCGGTCTCTGTCTGTGCTTTCTGTGGTGTTTGTGTGTCGTGTGAACACTGTTAAACGCAGCTAGTAGTTGTGTGTGATTGATGGGGAAAGCTTTTCGGGCTGCTTCTGCATTTCTACACGGAGGCAGTAATGGAGAACCTGTGGGGAAAATAAGTGGCGTAGAAATATTTTCATTCAAAAATATATGTTTTTACTGTCATAAATACTTGAAACAGTGAATAAAAAAATATAATAATCTCCATTTAAATTGATTTTTATTCATGTTAATATGAAGTTTTTATTTATTTAAACTGCTTTTATTTATATTTTATGATGATGAATGAAATATTCATGACCATTCAAGTTGATTATTTGAAGGAAATGAATACTTGTGTTGTTTAAGGATGCGTTGCATTGCTCAGAAAGGAAAGTGGAGACATTTATAACATTGTAAAAGATTTCTATTACAAATAAATGCTGCTCTTTTCATCTGTGAATCCTGAACAATAAACTGTGTTAAATATATGAAGTAGAACAGCTGTTTTCAACATTAATAATAATCAGAAATGTTCCTCGAGCAGCAAAATCGAATGATTATTTAGAGTAAAGGTGCTGCAAAAATCAGCTGCGCGTCACAGAAATAAATTATAGCTTATAATATATTCACATCGGAAATGGTTCATTTCAATTCTAATAATATTTCACAATTTGACAATATTTTTGAGCAAATAAATCCAGCCTTAGTGACTTTTGAATGGTTGTGTGTGTGTATATAATAAACACAAGCTCACTTCAGCATAGCAAGGAAATCAGTGAATGACTTATTTTTGGAAAAGTCATATTTAACGTTCAGAACTGCTGTTTTAAAAATCTGAGTCGGGCGTCCACGTTTTTTTGTGCTGGATTTGACAGCGACCCTGCGGCTCTTTGATCGGGAGGGAATCTTATACTTTTCCAATGAAACTCGCCTGGCTCTGATCAGACTTCTTGAATGTCCCGCATTCCAGTTCATCATCGTTTCCCTTTGATCTCTGTCTCCCAGGTTACGCCCCGGTAACGGGCATGTGCCACCCGCTGCGGAGCTGCACGCTCAACCACGAAGACGGCTTCTCCTCGGCCTTCGTGGTGGCGCACGAAACCGGGCACGTGTAAGTTTCCATCTGCTTCTCAGCATGCTATCAGTATTTCAGACCCTGTACGTAAAGCATGTGTTTCCAGGAATTGCTCCTGTCTTTTTATAATAACTGTGAGCACGTTAGCAGGAACGCTTTGATACTGGGTGAGGAGTGTTGTAAGTTCAGCAGTTTGAGAGAACTCAGGTGTGGAGAACTGCTGAACTGCATCAGATGCAATGGATGCTCTGCAGTGAATGGGTGCCGTCAGAATGAGAGTCTGATAAAAACCTCAGAATAATCCACAGCACTCCAGAACATCTGGAGAAGACAGAAGATCAAACTAATCCAGGATTAAGACATATGAGTCCATAATCTATAATAACTCTCACATCATATTAGTTTAGAGCGTTTTTTTCTTGTAAATAGTGCTTGATGTATTCAGATTTCTCTCCCGAATGGCTGCTTTTTCAGCAAATGTTCATTTCTTTAGGTTGCAGTTGTAAAATGTTGCCCTCGGATTAGTTTGCGTGTATTTTGTCAGCTGTTTGTGAAGGATGGTGTTAAAGCTCTGCCAGGAAAAAGCTACTCATTCAGCTAGTTTATGAGGCGTGAGCATGATAAAATACACAATATGCATGGAAAGCAGAAAGAACTGTGTAACTGCTCAGCGTGTCCATTGCATTATGGTCAAAATGAGTTGAATGCATACTAAAGCAGGAACATTCCTGGAGGACATGAACATGGTACAGTATGAACATGTACTGCTGAGATGAATGCTGCTCAAGAGCGCCCCCTGTAGAACAGAGAGAAACAAACAAAGCAAAAACTGGCTCCTTTTGCCATCTTGCAAGATGTTCTATATTTTCCGGTTCATTCCAGGCCTTGAGTAACTCCTCTCTGACATGAATCATCTCCTGTTCTTCGCTGTGGTCTGTTTCCTCAGAAGGTGATTCATCAGCGATGACTGCAGATTCAGTGTTTGTTGTGTCTCTATGAAATCTGACAACAGTCACATGAGCAGGAAGCTCTTGTTTCATGAAGTCAGCAGAATCCTGTCTCGTGACTGTACGTGCAGGATGTGTGGAGAAGCTGCTTCTGTAGTGTAAAGTGGTTTAAACACTGTAAGACAGCCACTTGACCGTCATAAGCTGAGCTATTTGGAAGAACGAGGATACTGAATGAACAGAACTGTACAGTAGATTGAGACTCATGGTTAAAAGTTGATGAGATCAGCGGAAAAGGAAAACAAGACAAAAACCTTTTCTTTTCCTTTGATGCGCAAAAGACCTGTAAAATTCAATTAAAAGTCTATTTTGATGCTATTTAAGATGAGTAACAACTTTATAAATATATTACTATTAGTGTGTGTGTGTGTGTGTGTGTGTGTGTGCATTACAGTTCAAAAATTTATTTAATTTAATATTTTTTAGTATTTAATTTATTTTTTTTAGCATTCATTCATTTAATTAAAATTAGCAGTAAAGATGTTTGTAATCCGTCTTTTTTTTTTTTTTTACTTTTTGTTCATCAAATCATTTTATAATCAGCATATTGGAATGATTTCTGAAACATCCTGTCACTAAAGACTGGAGCAGCGATGCTAAAAATTCTGCTTTGCATCACAAGAATAAAACATTTCACAGTATTTCCAAAATCGTAATAATATTTCACAATATTACCGTATTTTTAATCTAATAAATGCAGCCTTGGTGAGTAATGAGTAAATATAACTGACAGCAAAAAAATTAATGCTAAATGCAATTTAAAAACATTGTAATAAGTAATATTACACTACAAATAAGTTTTAATCTTCCCTAAAAAATCATCTGTATTGTTTGTTTTAATTCCGGGTGATTATAGAGTCCGAATGAACAGATTCACTCGGATGACGCCGCGTTTGATGAATCTGATTGTGTTGAATGTTTCAGGCTGGGAATGGAGCATGATGGTCAGGGGAACCGCTGCTCGGACGAGACCAGTATGGGCAGCATCATGGCTCCTCTGGTCCAGGCTGCGTTTCACCGCTATCACTGGTCCCGCTGCAGCAAACAGGAGCTCAACCGATACATCCAGTAAGAAACCGATCCTCAGTATCCGCTGAAGAGGATTTGAGAGATGAAGCATGAGTAGGGAGTGAAAATGGGAACATTTGTAAATCCTTTTGTGTTCAACAGATGAGAGTCATCTCTAAACAGTTGCATGTAAATATGTATTATTTCATTTAAACAATAGCCATTGATATTTACATGCATTAGTAGAACACTAGTCATTGAACTACAGCACCACAGTCGCTCGCCTGTTCAATGAACAGGATTTAAACTGCATATGAATTTTAATCCATGCAACATAAACATCATATAGAATTGAATGTTTACCAAACTAAAACTGAAACGAGACAGTTGTAATAAACAGTATTGTGAATAAACGATACTGCTCAGCATGATGACGTCTCCAACAGTGCCTTTTGAAAAATGAGTGTTTTATGTCATAGAATAAAACTGTGTGAACCACCAACCTTATTTTACATCAATACTGTTATTTAAATAGAAAAAGAAAGCCATGCGTGTTTTATTTGCTGATCGGTGTTTGTGAGCAATGCGCTGACCCCACTGTATTTCTTTCAGCTCGTATGGCTGTCTTCTGGACGATCCGTTCGAGCTGAAATGGCCTAAACTCACAGAGCTTCCCGGGATAAAGTACTCCATGGATGAGCAGTGCCGCTTTGATTTCGGCGTGGGGTATAAGATGTGCACCGCCGTAAGTCCTCCAGCACCTGAGCGTCTCTGTATTGACCTCTGACTAGTTTATGATGAGATGGGCGGCGTGAGCTTGTTTACTGTGCGTCTTTAGGAAATGTGATTCTATGAGTCTATGGCTCTCTCTTCCTCCAGTTCCGTACATATGATCCGTGTAAGCAGCTGTGGTGCAGTCATCCTGACAATCAGTACTTCTGTAAGACCAAGAAGGGCCCGCCGGTCGACGGGACGGAGTGTGCTCCAGGAAAGGTAAACTGCAGCACCAAACAATTGAATGAAATTGCTATATCACATTTCTCACACAACCTTCAGGAAATGTTTGTATATTCAGCTGACTGGAGAACAAAATGTTGTCAATCTCGCATCAGACTCTTTGTACAAAACCAGTCATTATCTAAATCCATAATTACTTTATTACAGACTTTGATCTGTGGCTACTGAACACATTTACCCCGGTTTCACAGACAAGGCTTAAGCTAGTCCCAGACTAAACTGCATGTTTGAGCTGTCTCAGATGAAAATATCTTGCTCTGACATATCTTAAAACATCTTAAAACAAACTTGCTTAAATATCTTAATATTGCTAAAATATCTTTGCTTAAATATTGCCTAGTCCTGGCTTAAGCTAAACCCTGTTTGTGAAACCGGGCCATACATTTCCAAATTCCTTACTGTTGCTTAGAACATAACCGACTTGTATTAATATCTTAATAGAAGAATGTTTGATCTCCTCTTGAACAATAACCACCCATGTTTAATCTCATAATTGAACATTAACCATCTATATTTTTATCTCCTAATAGAACAATATCCATTTAGAATCCATTTATATTTAAATATATCTTAAGTAAACGGCAGCATTTATATTTTTATCTCTAATTGAACAATAGCATTGATACTTCAATATCATACTTGAACAATAGCCATTAATATTTTAAGATTAATTGAACATTAGCCATTGATATTTACAGTTAATTAATTTAACAAGAACCTTATTCTTTAATCTAATAATTGAACGATAGTTTACGATTATTTTAAGATTAATTGAACAATAGCTGTTGATATTTTACTTACGTAGTTCAACAATAGCCATTAATATTTTAAGATGAATTAAACATTAGCCATAGATTTTTTTAAGATTAATTGAAAAATAGACGTTGATACTTTAATTACATAATTGAAGAATATCATTAATATTTGATTCTCTTAATTGAACAATAGCCATTCATATTTTAATTACATAATTTATCAATCGCCTTTGTTATTTTAAGATTAATTGGACAATAGCCATTAATATTTAAATTATATAATTGAAGAATGACATTGATATTTTAATATTTGTGATATTTTAATATTTTGATATATTGCCTTTGAATCTCATAATTGAGCAATGGCATTTTTTTTTATATATTTATTGAACATGATATTTTAATTACATCAATGAACAATAGCCATGGACATTTTTATCTCATAATTAAACAATTGCTATTAATATTTTAAGATGAGTTGAACAATAGCCATTGATATTTTAATTAATATTTTAATTTCATAATTGAACAATAGCATTAATATTTTAATTTCATAATTGAACAATAGCATTAATATTTTAATATGAATTGAACAATAGCCATTGATGTTTTTAGCAATTAATTGAACAATAGCCTTATACTTTTAATCTCATAATTGAACAATAGCGTTATTATTTTTTAGATCAATTGAACAATAGCTGGTGTTATTTTTTTATCACATAATTGAACAATGGACATTAATATTTTAATCTCTCACATGTCAGGTAGTATGCTGATGTATAGTATAGTCAGTGGTTGTGGGTTAGTGATCCTGGTAAATGCGTGTGTGTTGCAGTGGTGTTTTAAAGGCCACTGCATCTGGAGGTCTTCCCATGAGCCCTACGGTCACGACGGAGGCTGGAGCTCCTGGGGGAAATTCGGCTCGTGTTCTCGTACTTGCGGAGGAGGCGTTCGGTCCCGCAGCCGTCAGTGCAACAACCCTGTGTGCGTTACAGACCCGTTTACAACAGCTGGTGAGCGAGGGAAACGGCTCTGGTATTCATGAACTCTCTGTGTCTGCAGGCCTGCGTACGGAGGTCGTGACTGTCCAGGGTCCACCTTCGATTATCAGGTCTGTAATACAGAGGACTGTCCTGGCCCTTACGAGGACTTCAGAGCGCAGCAGTGCGTCCAGAGAAGCAACAAATACCACAATAACATCAAACACACCTGGCTGCCTTATGAACACCCCGACGGTGAGTGAAAGGCTGCTAAATCCTTTTTTTTTTGCACTTCATAAATGTGTAGCAATTCACACTTACATAAATGAGACCAGACAAAGAACATTGAACTGAATGCAACTTATAAAGGGGAGATAATGACGGTATTTGAAGACACACCTGGACATAATGACACAATCAGACAGAAACTAGGACACACACATAGCACATGGGGAAGGAAAAACACAACAGAAGTCCATAATTGTGACAAAATATTATTATATGAGATATATTTAAATTTGCATTCTGAAATTGATTCCCAAACATTTTGAAATAAGTTCATATTTTGATATTTAATGATGTTAATGGTCACATGAGGCGCAGGTAAACATATCAAATATTCAAATATTGTACAATTAAACTAATAATATTATAATTATTCAATTATTTTTTATTAAAGTTTTATAATAAATATACTATGACGTGCTAAGTATACTACAAATGCATCTTCTTATTCTTATATACTTAAGATGTCCTGTAGTTGTACTTTCAGTATACTAAAGTGGTATGCTACAACTACTGTAGTTTTGTGCTTCATGCACTTTAAGTAGTGTTGAAGTACAATGAAAGATATACTAAGTATATCTGAATGTGCTAAAGGGGAACTATTGCAGGTATACATGAAATATTTTGCATTATTCATATACAGTAGCATATTATATGCATATTATTCAAAGATCATACGATCCTCAACAAAAGTGACATTAAAACACGGTTTTGATTTTTTATAATGAAAGTGCATTGTGCTAATGTATTATGCCAAAAAGTTTAATTATAACTGGTCAGTAAATATGTTATCAGAGATTAAATAAATCTAATTTAAATATATAACTTTTTTACTAGGGATATTCCACCATTCAATTATTAAACTGATTTTAATTTTTTTATTTTATTTTTAATTTAAATATTTTGTGTTTCTAACCTTAAAAAAACATGCATGTTGCTTGAACCATGGTGGTTTGTGGTGATATTTGAGCAAATTGATATAAAATACATCCACCAATTAAAAGTTTGGGGTCAAATTATTACTTTTAAAAAACATTTAGGCTATAATTTTAAATAAGTTCTGCTCTTTTGAACATTCTATTCATCTGTGAATCCTGAAAAATAAATGTATCACGCTTTGCTGAAAAATATTGAGCAGCACGACATTAATAATAACGAGAAGAAATATTTGTTGAGCAGTAAATCAGTATATTATTATGATTTCTGAAGATCATGTGACCCTGAAGACTGGAGTAATGATGCTGAAAATACAGCTGAACATCACAGAAATACATTACACTTTGCTGTATATTCACATAGAAAACATAATATTTCACGTTTTTACTGTATTTTTGATCCATTAAATGCAGCCTTGATGAGCAGAACATTTACCCATCCCAAACGTTTAAATGCTACTAAAAAATTGTAACAAAACATCTGTTTCACGAACAATGTTTTTTTTTTAGAATATTTTGTTTTTTTCTGTCATATATTTCATGTTATTTTTGCCGCCTGGTTCATTTCTGCCTCTGATGCCTGGTGATGAATTCAGTGTTTCTGAAAGAACAGGACCCTAAAACCACCACAGACACGAGACACTGAGAAGGACGCGGGAACGCAATGTTCCTGGCAGAAACCGGATGGAGAAAATAAGCAGCCTGTGAGAAATACAGAGCGAGAAGCAGAGAAACATGAAGGAAAACGCTGCATACATATGCATCAGTATACTGTACTGTCAAGGCATTAATTAACGCCACGTCTCACTGCTCAACGCGGCTGACTCTCATTGTGCTTCTCTTTAGCATATTGATTTGAGTCACGGCTCACCTTGAGACACGTTCCTATTTTGTACATCTCTCATCTGCATTTCATGAGCTGTGAGCTCTTGACAGTAAGTAGGTGGTCATTTAGCAGACACGTCTATTCACAGCAGGACTTCATTACCGACAGGCTCTATGAAATGACTTCTGGTCTGCAGCTCATCTGAACGCTGTTATGTAAGCTGCTGGCCCTGGTTTGGGCGAGATGTTGATATCTCGTGTCTGTTTGTGTTTCAGAGGCTCATAAGTGCGAGTTAAGCTGCCGCTCTAAAGAGACGGGCGAAGTCGTCTTCATGAACCAGGTGATGCATGATGGGACACGCTGCAGTTACACAGATGCGTTCAGCGTCTGCGCTCGAGGAGAGTGTCTGGTGAGAACCGTGTCATGCACATAAACACAGTACTGATATATCTGACCCATTACATTGTATAATGAACAAGAAAACAGGTCGAATAGAAAACGATTAGTGTTTGTTAAAGGGTTACTTCACCCCAAAATTCCACCATTCATTCATCTTCAGAACACAAATGAAGATGAAATCTGACCCTCCATAGACACCTGGATCTTTTCAGTTGTGTTGCTGTCTATGGAGGGTCAGATAGCGCTCAGATATCCGTGGAACTAAGCCTTTTATTGCATAATAAATAAAAAGAAAACAAATAAGTAGAATGCAAAAAAAAAAAAAAAAAATAGCTAGTGCTAGTTTTTTAATGAAGACAAGCAGTAAATGAATAGAGTGCAAGTCTAAAAAGAGCAGGTTTTTGTAAAGAATAGAATTAAAGTAGAGAGTTCTAGAGTTAGAGTCAAATAAAGATGTGTTTTTAGCCAATTCCTGAAGATTTTAGATATTTACATATATTACATACATTTATTATTGACCCAAATAAACAGATATATTATATTATATAAAACAACATAGTCTCATGTGCTCACTAGGAACTCGTTTGTTTGATTAGAAATACAATAAAATTGTAAAGACAGTCTGATCTGAATTGTCAGCATCATTCCTCCAGTCTTCAGCATCACACACAATATTTCAGAAATCATAATAATATACTGATTTACTGCTCCAGGATTAATATGAATATTAAAAACAGTTGTGCTGCTCAATATTTTTGTGGAAACTGTGATGCCTTTTATTTTTCAGGATTCACAGATCAATAGGAAGTTGAAAAGAACAGCGTTTATTTTTTTGTGGTATTATTAATGTCTGTCACTTTTGAACATTTAAATGCCTTCTTGCTAAAAAATCGTAAGTTTCACTTACAAATCGTGTTGAATACATGGCTGCAAGAATTCAGTGAATGTTTTTTGAATACGTTTGTTGGAACAACCGTGATTTAAACTCAAAGTGACCTCAGCACGCCTGGTCTGTTTAAGTGTGAATGAATGGCTCCTGTCTGTCTCTCCTGATCAGAACGTCGGCTGTGATAAGGAGGTGGGGTCGTACAAACAGGAGGATAAATGCGGCGTCTGTGAAGGAGATAATTCTCACTGTCGAACCGTCAAACTCACGCTCGCCAAAACCCCGAAGAAGACAGGTAAACACTCACACACTCCTGAGCAAACCACGCTTCATTATTTACTACAGCAGCGTTTACTTCAGTCTTTCTCTGTGGCTTAAAAACACACTCCTCTGGACAAACACAGTTCATATTTGACTTTACTTTGAATCTCTGAGCTCGAGTCCTACAGTAAAACAAAATCTATATATTATACTTGTGTAGTATAGCTATTAAACCATTTTCATTAATATATTCATACGTCTTTATAAATAAATAGATATGAAATTTTGATAAAACTACATAAAATAATAAGAATTGTGTTCATGCTATCTAACTGAAGCAAAATATCTAAAATAATTATTAAAATGAATTTTTGTTAAAACTGAAAATATTTGTATTGTTTTAAAAGTAGTGTAGTCAAATGATTATACGCATCCAAAATAAGTTTTCTTTTTTTTTTTTTACAAAATATAATGTGTGAACTGTGTATATTTATTATGTTTAACATATATATATATATATATATATATATATATAAATACACATTCATGGATATATTTAAGAAAAATATGTTGTTTATATAATATATTTCTCAATAATATAAATGTAAATATACTATATATATACTATATATAACTATTTTTAAAATATATACTGTGTGTGTGTGTTTATATATGCATAAAAAATATACATAGCACACTCATATATTATGTAAGCAAAAACTTTTATTGTGATGTGAATAATCACGATTAAGCACTATCTTAAAAGCAAATGAAAAGTAGATGTTACCTAGGCAAAAAAAAAAAATATATATATATATATAAAAATAAGTCTAGTTTGTATTTTACTCCTAAATCACTGATATATTTATTCTTGTAAAGATTACTACTTTAGTGCTAAAGGCCTTATTTGCTTTATACAATATATAGTTAATGATTTGGTGATAATATAAGCAGGACCTTTTCTTCATGAGGGTTATTTATCAAATAGTTTCTTGTCAAACATGTAAAGTGCCTCGGGCCAAAAGTAACGATCAGCTCTCTTCCTCTGAATCTCTACAGCATCTTCATGCTTTCTCGTCTGGATGAATATCACCAAATCAATCTCGCTTTAAATTCAGAAAAATAAGATTGATTTCTTTTGGCACAGTAATGATAATTTGTGTGGTAAAATATGTTTTATTATTATGCAAATAACATCATTAGTGCTAAATATGTCTCATTAGCTTTAAGCAAAATACAGTTTATCCTCTTGACCTGAAAGACCAGGCTGTTTATTGTCAAGCGGGATGACTTGAGCTCTCGCTCTGTGTGTTAGGTTTGCTGAAGATGTTTGATATTCCTGCCGGCGCTCGGCACATTGTGATCGAGGAGAATGAAACATCGCCTCATGTAATTGGTAAGTACCTGTGCATTTCTCCAGCGGCGCAAACCCAGGGCATCGTATTGAGACCAATTACTGCTTTCCCATCATGCTTGGTGTGCCATTTAGATTCCCCAGCATCTCTCAGATTGGCTTAAGCAGCTTGTTCTAATGGTTATGTTTGTATTTCTTTCTTTGCTTTGAATCCCTGAGCTCCTGCTGAAAGCCTGATTTATTATCAGAGAAAATATGAAGTGTTTAAATGTAAAGTGCATAGGTTAATTTTATGACAGTAAAACAACATGCACATGGGTTGACTGCTGTTACTATTTGTGTAAATTATAGCATGTAGAGTTTTAAGTATGGTATAGAGCAGTGTTGTTAACTAAAACCAAAACTATTTATAAAAAAAAGTACATTTCATTAATGCTCTGTCAGAAGCGGTTTATACATAAATACATGAAGGGAAATTTAGAATAAAACTAAAATATCAAATTTAGATTAAAAACTAAATAACATTTAGAAATGTTCCCTTGATAACTAGAATAAATTGTGTAAATTGAATACTTGAAACAAAATATATATA
>JAUMHP010000010.1:3202534-3218246 GCA_032361065.1 Enteromius trimaculatus | reverse complement strand
ATTACATTCCTGGTTATTAAAAAAATCTTCACCGTTCACACATTACATGTGTATTACTTTATGTAAAGCAAGTTGGATACTACTACATGATATTAACATATTTCAATAAAAATCAAGCTAAAAGCCAATCTTTAACTGTTCTGACACTTTCTGAACTTGCCTGCAGGACCCCAATAATGGCTTTAAAGTATCCAACATGAAAGCAGGGGAGCTCCAGGTCCAGATACCCGTAGTGACCGAGACAGTCGGCCAGGTTCTTCCCACAGGTTTCGCATGGTCTGTCCTTTTCACTTGTACCCTAAACACCACACATACGATTAAGCCTCTTTTAATATCTTAACAAGTCACTTTTATAGTTTTATTATGAATGTAATATTCATATTTGCTTAGTCACCATGCGGTGGTCCAGGACTCCGTACTGCAGCGGTGTGTGGCTAGTGTCTTGGCTGTAAAGGTTCTTGCTGACCACCTGAATATGAGCCTGTTGTCTCATCTGCTCTGCTGACTTCATGCCAAAACAGATGTGGCTTCTAATAAAACAAGTCAAGCAGACATCAATACAGCTCTTTCACGCATGAACACAGTCATATACACATGCACAGTCAGCTAGTTTGACAAATAAGCTAGCATTTTTTGTGTTAAGTTCTGATGAAACATGTTTGTCCTACATGAGAGACTCCAACTTACATCTTTTTGGCCACATCCGTCTCTCTAAACTGCTCCTTCACCATGACTGCGGCGCGTTCACGCAGTCAGCGTGGAAATACAGCGAAATAAATATTAATATAGTGATATATGCGTTATCTGGAAAGTTTAATGAAGGTCTGATCCTTCTGCCACATGCAGCAGCGACGTTTTGACGTCAGTGAGCGTCCATCCATGCGTCTCTCATGTAAACCAAGCGCGTCACGACGCCTCATCCGCGCTCAGCGCCACCTGCCGACGGGGAGGCGCTCGGTTATTTCTGAATATAAACAAACAAACAAAAAACATCAACGTTAAAATGTAAATAAATGTGAATCATATATATTTTAGAGTTTAGTTGTATGTGTTTTTAATGGTGTTACAGTCAGTGTCCGCAGTAAAAGGGCAAGAACCAACAGATGTCGCTGTTTTCTTATTTATACAGTGATAGGCCCCATACGCTAAAATAATATATATATTTTTGGCCAAAATATATTTCAAATATATGGTAAATATATGTTGTATTTGTGATGCTCAAAAATATATAAAAATGGAAAATTTATTTCTTTTAAACCAAAATACATTTAAAAATATATATATTTAAGGTGAAGAAAATACATTTCCAAACTTACAGTAGAATGAATATGGATATGAAAGTATCCTTTATTTAAAATGTATTTGGTGCAATAATAATAATAATAATAATGATGATGATGTTTACATAAACACTTAAAAAATACACAGTATGTTTTTACACATACACACGCATAGAAAATATATATTTTTGAATAATTTTGAAATATATTCTAAAATATACAAAAAATGGCCAAAAAAATATGTGCTAAAATACATTTCAAAATATCTTATAAATAAAAGATTTTACCGTATGGGACACTGGTAAAAAAATTAAAATGCAACATAAAAATTTATATTTATTACATGCACACATCAATATTAATAAAACAAATATTTGTTAAAAATCCTTTTAGTGTAAAATAACAGAATACGGTATATCCTAATGTCATTTCAAGGCACTCCATACTGATTATGACTGAAAAACCTTCAATAATTACTTTCAATGAGACTTGTGAACACAGGAACGCCAAGCATGTGTTAATCAGCAAAATTATTAATTTATTGAAGTGTCTGATCTGCATTTACGATCTCTGTTTGACACTAATGATCTCCTGTAGATCTGATGCTAAATTAACAAGTGCTTTCATTCCTGACGTCAAACGTCTTGAACAATATCCCAAAGACGTTGAATGTGTGTTGTTGAAAATGCTCACATATGCTCCGGATTATGTTTATATTTCACTCGAATAATGTGCACGTGTATGTGAGGGGTGCGTTAAGTTTACTTATCTATAAGCAACATTGATTTAATTGATTTTCCTGTTATTTCTAACATACACACATCACTCATTTTGTGACTGAACCAAAACAGCATAGAAGCATAAGGGATCATGGGAAATGCCTCTAATCAGGGAGAACGAAAATATGTATGAAGTGATGCCGTTTTTCTGTGGCGCTAGATTAGCGGCGGTTGCCAGTGAGGAATTTGAAATTTAAGTTTGCCGCCAAAATCTCTCGTCCGCTGCACAAGCTGCTATCACTGTGAGGAGTTCATAATACACTCGAAAAACAACTTTATAACCCCAACAGGTGTATATTCCTTCCTTCCGTTTACAGTAACCGAGCAAGCGACGTCTGCTTGGTAGGTGGCGTTGTTTGATTAGGGTTTGTTTACAGCAGCAGCTAGTTTTTTTTTTTTTTTTTTTTTTAAGGTGTAACGTGCTAACCCTAACTAAATCAAGATTTATGATTATAACAGCTTGACAGTCTTAAGTCAGCATTAACGCTACTGTACAAATTTGTTAATAAAAAATAAATGTTTCTTACTATTAATTGCAGTAAAAAATTATACGATATATTACAGTAATTTAGAGTTTTTTCAACTGCTTGCAAACATTTTCAAAACTTTCCCTCCTTTTTTCAAAACTTTCCACACAAATACAAAATCAAAACACACAAAAGTGCAAAATGTTCATTCAAAATATCAAAAACACATCTCTAAAGCAAACATTTGCCTTACATTGCGAACATCTTTGCCATAATATTATATTTTTAGATATGGCATACACAGTTATATAAAGCTTAAATCTCTTTTTTATGAGCTCCTGTGTAGGCTACATTTCTGTACAAGATTAAAAGTATTGGAATCCGGGTTTACTATAGAGTTAATCCTGCTCGTTCATAATCTGACGTCTCACACTATACAATCCTAATCCCTTGGTTGCAGTTATTATTTGCATCTTTGCATTGTCAACAGTGATGACTAGATAAACACAGAAACCCTAACGCTTATTTAAAAAGGACGCTAATTTTGGAAATGGAGCTCTCAATATCTCTGAGGTTAAACCATACAGGGCGTTAAGTAATTAAAAAAGTAATTAAGACTCCGAAAGGAAAGTTTCTTAGGAACCAGAATCTAAATTAATTTTAGGACAACTTCTTGAGTTCACAGACACACACATTTTTGGAAAAAGATTATTTATGACACTCAAACAGCTATGTTCTGACGTCTAATTGTTTTGATAGAAGGAAACAAGATACTACTCTAATTTTAACATTATTATCATTTCTTCTTCAGACATTGTTCTTTAAATAAACATGCATACAAAGTGACCCAATTTGGGCAAAAGAAAAGAAGTATTATATTTTTGCAAACTGACTCACATTTGGTTTTTGACCTGGAAATGTGTACATTTTTTCAATGATTCACAAGCCATATTAAAATTGAAATATCTCTGGAACCTAACCATATAGGGTCTTAAAAATAAGGATGACAAAATAAAAGTTTGTTAAGATCCAGCATCTAAAAAGGCATTATGATATCTTTAATACTTCTTGAACTACAGGGAGACAAACTTTGGAGAAAAAAACTTGAAAAGTGCTGTTTCCCCATGTTTGAATGGTCACCATTGGCACATAATGAAACAAAGATTGCTAAAGTCAACATATTTTACTAAGAGACCTACTAATCTCCATGTAAAAATAACATTATGATGCTGTTGTTTTTAATCTCTTGTAATTTGACTCTGAATCTCAAAAATTGCCATTTTGACCCCCCCTCTATAAAAGTATTTAGGCTATCATTACCATACATATTTATCTTCAGAAAAAATATTACATTTAATTTCTGGAATTTGTGTTACACACAAAATGATTGTGTTTTGCAAAAATTGTGACTTTAAAAACGTCAAAGGCTGAGAATTAGTGCAGGTTTTGCAGATCTGAAGTGTGTTTCTGCTGTTTGAGTGTAGAGTTTAAGTAAAGATTTTCTAAAAAACACATTTCATATTCAGTCTGACTTCATGAATCTGTTAAACAATTCACATGCACAGCTTTTAAAAACCTTTTAAAATATCCAGGATAGGCTCTGTCTCTGCATTACTGCAGTGTTAATAGCTGAATGATGTAGACAGCTAATGGGATCCAGCAGAGAGACTAAGAGATGTTTCCAGTGTGGAATAATTCAATTTCAGTCTCTATGTCAGCGAATGTGCAATGATTTATTCATCTGTAGTTTGTTTATGGCATCTGTTGAGATAACGGAAGCTTTAGTTAAGTTAACGGCTGACTTACAGGATGCTGAGTCTCATTAATGTGCTTTTATCCACTATTTTCGTGTAATGATTTACTGTAAATGCATTTTAAAACTGCACATGAGACTGGTTAGTGTAGTGAATATGGCTTTGCTCGTGTTGATTTCTGAACGCCTTGCAAGTCTTTTGGGTTTGATCTTTGTTCTGATGAATAAGTAAAGTGTGTGTGTGTTGTAAGCATGTGCATGTAATGGCACTGTATGTGGGGGATGTGTAGATAGGATAATGCATGTGTGTGTGAAGCATGAGTCAGTAATGGACACTCTGAGTTGAAGGAGAGGTCAGGAATATGAAAGGCAGTGTGTGTCAGAGGAGAGGAGGGTTATAAAAAGGCTTTTATCACACGAGCACTGACCATTACTGCCACACACCCTGTGTGTGTTTCTGTACCTCTGATTGTGTGCATGTAAAGCAGCGCACAAGTCCTGCTCAATGCTTTACTACAACACGTGCATCAGCACTTATCAATATTCTCTTGCCTTTCCAGCGTCATAAATGAAATGTTATTATGCAGATTGCATTTTTCACATTATGGCAACACATTAAAGTCAAAGCTGCAGCAATATGCATAAAGTGTTGAAACAAATACATTTTTAAATTATACAATATATATATTAAAATATTTTATTAACATATTTTGTAATATCTCATATTTTTAAATGTTTCAATAAAATATTAATCAGCTGGAATTTAGGCTAGCTAATAAAAAGGAATTATTTAGTTTTTTTTTATGATTTTGAAGTGTAAAATTCATGCATGCATTGAGCTGCATCACGACACATGACCCAGACACCTGTAGTCTGTGTAGTGTTTAAGTGCTTTGGTAATGTTGTTACTGAAGGACACCAATCCTCTCCGGCAGATTAAGGTCAGTGTGTGAGGAGTCAGTGACATATGTTAGCATTTAAGCTGTAGTTAGTGTCTGTGCAGCCGTTGTGTGTCCTGAAGCTTTTCTGTGCTGATGTGAGGTTCAGCAGCGATGCATCACTAAACCGCTAAATTCAATCCTACGGCTTTATGTAATGCTCATTATATTAGTTATTATTAGAATATACTATTTTATAATCAAATATATAGAAATAATCAAATTAAAAAAGTATACACGTCTAAAGATGCACAAATTATGATGTAGATTTTGTGAATTTCTGTATAAATAGAATAAAAATGAATGAAATAAATGCAGCTCCTTTAAATTACTATTTTTGAAAAGGTCATAAATTAGAGTAGGAAGTTTTGATTATTTTATTTATATGCTATGATGTAAATGTTGCATGCACTGCATGCAAAAGTAATAATAATAATAAATCTAGCTGCAAGCAGCATTGTGTTGCAGCTCTAGATACTTGAAATAAATGATAGGTGACGGTTATTGCAAGTCTTCTCTTATAAATATGTTATTTTCATGTTTCACTGTAATGGTTATCTGGCAAAATGGTAAAAACTTGATGAGCAAAATGGTAAACTTTAACTAAATATGATTTTAAATGTTATAATAGTTCTTTTATAATTGCAATTTCTAACAGAACACAGTGTTTAAGTGTTATAAATATTAGCGTGTTTTGTCAAAACATTTGATTGACATCATTAATCCCAGAGGCAAAGTTGTTTAGAATGAGGAGATCTATGATATTATATGAAGATATAGTCCATAAGTGAATATATGAGGGATGTAAGGTCGTTTACTCTAGAAATATTGTGTTTTTGACGACTTTTTTAATGGTTAAAGCATTTAGTCTGAACTCTATGAAACTTTGCATGCTTGCTAACACTCATCTGTCACAATGTTTGAACCAATTTTCATAATGTTTTGTGTTTTTGTTTAGGTTGAATAGGCTTTTTTGAGAATATGTGACCACATCTCTTTCTTAATGACCTTGATAGAGCTAACCAAATTAATATTATTATTTTTTGATAATTATCATTGATTTTTGACCGAGTTTCATTCCGATTACCTCCGTTAACCTTGTCTAATAAGTGATTAATGGTAATTGGTCGATGGCGGCCATGTTTTTTGAGATATGCCAGTGTCCTTATTGGACATTGGACAAAGACACTGCATACCAAATTCGATTGGACTAAAGTTGATGGACTAACGGTTTCCCAGGAACAGTTTTTTCAATCAAGTGGCAGATCTGTGCAATTTGTTTTGATTTGAACGAAGTTCATGCTAATTCACATATGTCCCGAGTTTGGTGATGATATCTCATTTCGTTCACGAGTTATAGCCTTTGTCGTAAAATAGTTTCTCGACTTTTGAACGTTTTTAGGCCCCATTGCAAAAGAGTGGAAATTTCAAACTGTTTGATAATTATTAATATTCACTGTCAACAGAATATTTCTGCAGTGGTTTGGTTCCGACCGGGCGAAGAGTAGATTTCGGACATACGTAGACCCCAAATCATGATGTTGGTTTTTGATTTCCATCTACCCAAGGATTCTAAAAAGTTATGAGTTATGAGCACGCATTTGTGATTGCTGTAGTTTGTGATCGCCTGAGTAGTGAGGAAGAATACTACCATCTGACCAAATTTCTTACGGTTTGGGCTGCGCGATCAGTTTTAAGGTGGAAAAATAATAATAATAATAAAAATCCTAACAATTACAATAGGGTTTCAGCGCTACGTACTCAAACCCCTTTGTTTTTAATCTATCATTTTTGTCCAAATTGAATCATTTTACATTTACATGCACAATAGAAAATGAAATTAAACATTAGACAAAAATTAGACATTTTGTTTTAACTTTTTAATTTTTTTTTATATTCATAAAAACTATAATAGTGTCTTGATACTAAATGGTTGCATTTTCAAACTTTGAAACAAACTCATTGTGTAGACATTTACATTGCATTGTGTTTTCTTTAATTTATTCCTTAAATGTTCTTTAACTGGTGTGTAAGCTAGTATTGCAATTTGAAGTATTTAGGTAAAAACTGGGTAAATATTTCCATGCTGATGCATCTGCATCATTTTTTATTTATTGACCTTAATCTCTTAAAACAGTTTTGTGCCTGTGCTTTCTGAAAGGTCAGAGTGCAGACGTGGTTTTAGCATCTATCTTATCTTCATATACTCATGCACATGTGATGCCGTTCTGTCAGCCAATCAGAGCTCATCCTACAGCTGCACTAGAGAAATTCTCTATTCGCATCGGATTCTGTTTCCTGTGGTGTGTGTGGCACTTTATCGCTCATTAGAGCTCAGCACACCTGCATGTGATAATATTCATAACACATTTACGTTCTACACAGCGATCTGCGAGATCAGGACCTGCTGCAGGCTATAAATAACAGCAGAAGAGGAAATATGAATGTGTTTTTGCATGCTACCTGCTTCAGTGTGAGAGAGAGAGTTACTGACATTTTATTAATTGATTCAGATCAAGGCCCTCTGACGAACCCACATGTTTAAATCACCGCGGCCACACCTGAGCACAAATACACAAATGTGCTTCTAAAAATATACCCGCATGCAAATCATATATGCTAATCCGTATACACACACTTCAGGTCAAACCAAGACATTTAAAGGCATAGTTCACACAAAAATGAACAGTTTACACTCTCTCTCGTCATTCTGAGACTTGTTTTTGTCTGTCAAACATGAAATGAGATGTTAAGCAGGATGTCAAAAGCATTTCTTACGATGAAAGTGAATGGCAATGCACTTGAAACAGTATTTTGTGATGCTTTTTGGACATGCTAAACATCTCATGCTGTTCTTCTGTTCAACAGAAAGAGCACCATACAACATGTATATGACAAGATGACCAGATGCTCATTTTCAACAGTGCAAAATGGCTTAATTACTCACAAGGACCTGTTCAGCCCAGTTTGCATGTGTGAATACCTCACGCATAAACCCAAACAGCAGTGATGTGAAGGGCTTGAACGCATGTCACGTCTTCAGACGGGCGCAGGAAGTCATTCGGCGTGTGTGTCCGCAGGCTTGAGTATATTTGCATATGTGAAGATAGCAGAAAGACTGCATGCGCAGATAAGTGGAGACAGGCAGAAATCAATGCAGATGGTGACCTTTAACACAACTTATGACCCTTATTGTTCAGTCCTGTCTTTCATACACACACACACACACACACACACACGTAGGGGCTGGCGAGCATGCACGCCTTAATAGAATAGTGCTAATTTATAAAACTCTGTTCATATAAATATTAACTATATATCTAAATGGATTACACTGATCACATGAGACATATGGAATGATTTTGGGCTGCTTTTATGGTTCCTTTTTGTCCTTTTAGGAGTTGTCAGTGTGTGTGTAATTTTTAAATGTTATATACATATGTGATGTAATTACATTTTTATACATATACAAAATATAACATACTATATATGCATGTATATGTAAATATATATATATATATTTTTTTTTTACTTGCCAGAACCTGCACTGTCTGAGTCCCAGGTGCAATTTGTTATACTGACAAGGAGCACAGTGGAAAGAAGGCTTTGACTTCTCACTAGCTGAACTGAAATCTTCATTCCAGGTACACTGCAAGTACATAAACCTGTCAAGATACGATAGGGACTCTCTCTCTCTCTGTGTGTGTGTGTGTGTGTGTGTGTGTGTGACGTCAGCGCTCAGTCGGGCTGCTGCTGCCGCGGATCTCAAACATGTTCTTTGTTACTCGGAGCTTTACGCCGGAGAACCGCAAAACCCGGAGACCGGAGTACATGCGAGAAATGATTACAGTAGACACACAAACAACCGTAGCCATATATATTTTATAACTGATAAAATGCAATGTTAAATTTATAAATCACACACACACACGTTGGTATTTGTGGTTTATGGGGACTCTCCGTAATGGTTTTTATACTGTACAACCCTACACCTAACCCTACCCTATATTATATATTATATATCTATTATTATCTATTATATATCCATATTAGAATTTGTGATATAATGTAAGGAAATATTACTTTTATTTATTTACATTATGGTTATACGTGAGTGTGTGTGTGTGTGAATGTGTGTGTTGTTATATGATGATGTTTTTGTTGTATATATATAGCGATATATTATTTATGTATTTATTTATTTACATTTTATATTCATTTAAATGCTACTTTGAGATATAAATACAGATAAATCTGTTTTTTTATTTTCAAATATCATGTTTTTTTATTATGTTATCTTGTTTTTGTTGTGTTTTACTGTGTAAGCTGTATTATATATATATATATATATATAGGCCTAGATAATGCAGTGTGATTGCATTATAGAATGCACAATGAAAATGATTTTTGAAAATGTTTAAAACAGAGTTATCTGTTTTTGCAAATTAACTCTTCATATATATATATGTATATATATGGAGGTTGCTACTTACTCTTGCGCAATTTGGGTCACTGTACAGTAGAAGTATTTGGAGTGGTTTCCTCCTGAATCCATGCCGTGTTTTCGCTCGGCCCGCAGTGTGTCTGTGGAAATAGAAAGAGCTGGATGTAATGTGACACTGGAGCTGAGAGATCATGAGAGAACACAACATACTTCAACAGCGCGGCGGATATTATCACTCCTCCTCCGGCGGGATTTAACCGGTAAGAGCCTTTTCAGCTGCTTCGGGACGGTTTTGTTCTGGGTTCTGGTTCTGGATAATGAAAGAGTTGATCATCTCCATCCCGCGGGAGCGGACCGGGACTCGCGCGCAGTCCGGCGGGATTCAAGCGGGATCGCGATGTGCCGTGATTCGGATCATTAATTCAGGCGATTCGGATCATTAAATCAAGCGATTCGGATCATTAATTGACGTCTGGATATTCGGGCGATTCTTTCCGCCCGGTTCTGGCGAATTTACACACACGGCGGCACGGAAACGCGTTTATTCCATTCATAAAATCCCGCATATTTCACTGCATTCGTTAAATGTTTGCGCTTGCACTTTACGTTAGTCCTAATTTTAATATCTTGCTTTTATTTACAGCAATTAGTGTTTTATATGTTTATATTGTGTTAAGATTTGTCGTTGCATTCCCTAATAGTTAGTTATAGTAACACGCACAGTGTGAATGATACTTCAGTTTTCTTAAAGTGAAACACTTTAAGCAAACTTTTAAAGTCATAATTGTTTTTTTTGGGGGGGGGGGATAAAGTAAAAGCAGGTGTGTGTGTGTGTGTGTGTGTATGTGAAGATGCTGCTGTTTCACGCCTGGACATCTGTGCAGAAACAACAAAAAGCGAAAACCTTCCTGCTTTTCTGTAGTTGAGTCCCTGACCAGCCCTTAAATACCACTCTACTGTGAGTGGACTTTAGTCACCAGCGATTGAACCGAGTTGCATAATGTTCTATTTGTTCTATTGCGCTTTATGCATAATTAAAAACTCGGCCGTCGTTCTTGGTAAGTGTGCTTCTGCTCGGAGAAGCGAGTGATGTAAGCCATTGCAAGCTCTGATCACATCTCTGGTGTTTCCAGAAACAGCCGTGAAGACCAGGCGTGAATCTGAGGAGGGGTTTTATAGGGCCACGCTCTATCCGTCCTCCTTGACGGGCCCCAGAGAGTGTGTAGCGAGGGGGTCGTCGGTCCTATTCAGCTGTGGATGTGGACAAAAGACACATTGACAGTGAGCAGTGTTGTAGCACGTGTGTGTTCGGTGGTTTGTTAACACTACTTTCAGTCTTTACACACACTGCTGTGAGCCTTTATCAACTCTGCGCTGGTGGAAGTGTCCTTTTGATTGAACGTGGAGGTAAACTGTTGTGTTTTACCAGGGTGAACATCCCTTTTGTGCGGCTAGAAGGTGGGAGAGGTCTTATTTTGGCTGTGTTTTGGGTGTAATCTGCGCTGAGATAATCTATCTTGCTCCGCTGCGTGTAGACGCCTGCGAGACGGTCTACATCAAACACACACACACGGAGGTCAGGTCAGATGGCTAGCAGACACCCAACGCTAAGATCTGTGGAAAGGTCAATGACCTCTGCCTTCATCCAAAAACACATCCGTTATTTGCACAGATGCCACACAAACACACCACCTCCTAAACAATATCCTGGTTAATTATATACAAATAATTTGTATATACAAAGACGTTTGCTTGCTTAATGACAAACGAACACATGCACTGATCAAGCACAGAATATGGCTGAAGCATGGGAAGTACAATGTGAGTTAAACTGCCTTTACCTTAGTTTATTTTGTACAGCAAAAAACATGTGTACATATATATATATATATATATATATATATCGCAGGTGTTTTAGCCATTACATCTCCACCTGTTATATTGTTGTCCTCTGTTACTGTTCATGCCTCAGACAGATTGTGCTTACAGGTGTATTTTCAGATGTGTGTGCGGGTTCTTCTGCACTCTGTCAGCACACATTGGCTGAATTGAAAGTGTCTCTCTGTGACTCGGTGCACTCAGCCAAATGGGTCTGATACACCAGATCCTTCAGGAAAATTGAGAAGAATTGCCAAGCTGGTGCCTGAGTGCACCGGATCCAGCTAATGGACGTCCAGACACCGTCAAAGCAGACCTTTACGAGTTCACCCTGTGAGAGACGTCCATCATAGACAGATTCTACTTAAATAGAAGAGCTATTGGTATTATTATAATAATGCTAATTGTACAGATTAGACAAATAATTATATAGTGCTGTAAACAAATGAATTAATATTCTGATATTTAATAGTAATATTAATATACTGTGAAGTACATGGAATATTTCATAAATCATTATTTGTTGAATAAGAATAAAATATAAAGTCTTATTTTAATAAATGGAATATAAAATAAATATATTATAGATTGAAATTAGTATTTAATATTTATTCTGTAGTATATTAAAATAATAATACATTATTATTATTAATAAAAAGACTAGTCTGAATTGAATAGTCTAAATTTTATTTAATAAAATGTTTGTATATTTATATGTAGTTATTTGAATAAAAATCAAATATTTAAATATATATATATATTTTTTTTTTTATTTCACAGTACATTAATAATAATATTAGTTGTTTTTCTTATTATTATTTTATTATTAAAACGTACTGCTAAGAACTAATGGAATGTTTCACAAAATGTTATTTGCATAATGAAATAAAATATAAAGTGTACTTTTAATAAAAATACATATTTAAATTATTCCATTGTTTTTCATAATTCATTAATAATATGATGATGCTGATGATTAAGTATTAATATTATACTATGAAATAATGGAATATTTCATAACATCATCATTCTTTCATAGTTCATTGGCAATATTAAAAGAGTGATATATTTCTTGCCTTATTTCTTATTTTTGTTATTTCCGTCACATGTTAAGCACGTCGTCAAGAAATGATATTGTATGTTAATGAGCTTCAGTGAAGGATCTGTGGACTGTGAACAGTAACTCCAGACAGATCCTGGTTTAGTGAGGATGTTACTCAGTGTCTCGTGATGTAATGCTGTCCTCTCTGTGGAGCTTCTGAAAACAAGAGTGATTTTATCAGTTCTCAGCCGGTGTGTTTTCAGTCTGAGTCAGTACGAAACGCTCGCAAAACAAGCACTTATCAGCTGCTGAGCAGAGGTCAGTGTGTTTTTAACGCTGGACTCATGTGCTCTGATGGTAACACACAGACACTTCCTCGCTTACACACAACTGAGTCCAGATCAGTACAACTCAGTGATGTCAAGTTTAGTTTCAGCAGCACTTTTTAGAGTCTTAAAGTGACTTAGCAGCTATAGTTTGTTTGTATTTTTTACTTAATTTGGTTGCCTTCTTTGTTCCTAAAGGCATGTAAATGTAAAGTCTAGTGAAAAAAAAATCATAATAAAATAGCATTTAATATTCAGTATAACTACCAGTCAAATATTTGTGTTTTTCATGATTTTGAAAGAAATCTCTTGCTCACCAAAGCTGCATTTATTTAATAATGCTGCGAAATATTATTACAATTTAGAAGTTTTCTATTGGAATATATTTTAAAATGTGGTTGCATATTACAATTATTTCTTAAGGATCATGAAATAAATAATGTAATTCAGATTTATTTTTAGGAATAAAATGCATTTTACAATATATTTACATAGAAAGTGTAATTTTGAATTAATAAAATATTTATAATAAATATTTAATAAAAATGGTATAATAAAAAATAAAATTTTTACTGTATTTTTGATCAAACAAATGCAGATTTGGTGAGCAGTAGAGACTCACCAAACATAATAAAAAATTTATTTAAATTAGTTAAGGGTGACATATAATTTTATTTTGGTTATTATAACAGTTTTCTATTTGAATATAATTTAAAATGTTCTGGCATATTATAATTATTTATTTCTCAAGGATCATGTGACACTGAACAAAATAAATTCAGATTTGCTTCTCAGGGATAAAATGCATTTTACAGTATATTTACACAGAAACTGTAATTTTAAATTAAAATTATATTTAAAAAAATTTATTTGATCAAAGTGCAGCTTTGGTGAGCTGAATAGACTTTCAGAAACATTATAAAAAACAAAACAAAAAAAAACTGTTCACTTGTATTTAAGTTAGTGAGGGGCAATAATATTTTTTCAATTTGAACCGATTTTCGATTTGAATATATTTTAAAATATGTTTATAGAATTATTTATTTCTAAAGGATAAGAAGGCATATAAGAATTATTTCTGAAGGAGCATGTGACACTGAACAAAAGAAATTCAGAAATTCTTCTCGGGAATAAAATGCATTTTACAATATATTTACACAGGAACAGTAATTTTAAATTAAAACAATATTTAAATTTTTTTTTACTGTATTTTTGATCAAAGTGCAGCGTTTCTTGAGCAGAATACTCATTTAAAAACATTAAACATTATAAAAACAGTCCACAAAAACAGTTAGTGAAGGGCTGCTAACTAGAAAAATGGACATTTATTGAGAATTTTTGAATTGGTGATGGAGAGGAGGTGTGTGGTGTAATATGTTGTGGTTTGAGATGTTTTGAGAGCGATTGCTGGTCGTTAGATGTGTGTGAGGGTCAGGGTGGCTCCGTGCATGTTTGATCTTCACGTCTGTGATCTTCCATCACTAATCCTGAGTGTCTGCAGACCCCTGACATGATGACGTCTCGCCTGACTGAGTCCCCATCACAATGAAATGGAAGCGTTCCAGTGCGCTGAACACAGCCATTACTTTCCTTCATCCTGAGAGATGATCGTCTGTGTGCGTTTCAGACAAAACACAGCAGAACAGCCAGAGATGTGTGTTTCTGTTAGGGTGGAGCTCTGGGATCAATGATGGAGGTGCCAGAGCTCATAAAGTGAGGGAATGAAGCGACGGGAGGAGAAGGAAACAGGAGGAGGATGAAAGTCAGTCGCGTATGAGATCAGGTCGGCAAAGGCATCCTGTAATTGTTCACACTGATCTCTCTTATGATTCATGATTCTAGCCGCTTTATTGTTGTGATTGTAATCAGCTACGAGCTGAAGCATTGTTATGATACTGATTCATAATACTGATAGTTCAGATTGGATGAGCTGTGTTTAAAGTCGTTGTGTAATAGCTGGTTGTTGTACTTCAGTTCTGTGTTTATGCAATAAACGTGAACGTCTGCTGATTAAATACAGAATCGGTTCTTGTGTTTAGAGCTTTGGTCAGTGTTAGGTTTGGCTCTGCATCTGGGTGAGTCGGGAATGTTTTAATAGTGTATGTGAGATATGAAATCAGATCCATATATGGAGAAATTGTATGTTTAGAGCTGTTAAAATAACTTACAGTTCACTGAAACAAATATATAAAGTACTGAAATAATACTGAAATATAATATTCTAAAAGGTTCCACCTAAAAACATTTAAAGTTTAAGCTTAGAAGAATAAACATTCAAACTTAAATATCAAACTGAAAATAAATAAATTCAAAACACAACAAAATTGAAAACAGAAAAAAAAAATTATAATTTAGATTTTCATTACTTTAAATCTGTAATGACGACTTGACACAGACATAACAGACTTAATAGACTTAAAACAGTCTTGACATACACATAGGCAAGAAAAGACTAAACTCACCAACAGTGGATTACAACATGAATACGCGACAAGCAGTCGTGGACCAGTGGACCAGTGGCAGACAGTAGGACAGTGGAGGACTCGGGCCATGGAGGAATAGAAGACAGTGGACCAGTGACAGACAGTAGGACAGTGGAGGACTTGGGCCATGGAGCAATAGAAGACAGTGGAGCAGTGGGAGACAGTAGGACAGTGGAGGACTTGGGCCATGGAGCAATAGAAGACAGTGGACCAGTGACAGACAGTAGGACAGTGGAGGACCTGGGCAATGGAGCAATAGAAGACAGTGGACCAGTGACAGACAGTAGGACAGTGGAGGACCTGGGCAATGGAGCAATAGAAG
>JAUMHP010000010.1:3180456-3193295 GCA_032361065.1 Enteromius trimaculatus | reverse complement strand
TTTAGCGCTAATCAAAGAACCGGCTTTACTGATGAGATGCGCATAATATATCGTACGATATATATCACCCAGCCCTAGTAGGCAGCATCCTAACTGAAATATAACCTCATAAGTGACTGATCTGGTTGGCTTTATCCCAGTGCAGTATGGAGGGAAACATACCAGTACACTAGCCAAGCGTCCTGCTGCTTTCATTAATGAAACTCAGACACATAATTACAGAGTCAAGAGCAGAAATACTTCCAGACTGGAATGAATGTCTGTGATTATCATTCTGCACTGGAAGAATATGCTGAAAACAGGATTATTGAGTGACTGAAAGCTAAATATATTGGGGAGCTCATTTCTACAGGATTAAAAATAATAAAGGTAATTGTGACTTTTTGTCTCACAATTCTGAATTTTCTTTTCTAAAGAATTATGTTTCTTAACAAAGACAAGACTTTGTCTATCTTAGTTATTAAGCTTCTGCTACAGAATTTTAATTTCAGAATTGGGAGATAAAAACTTGCAATTATGATAATAAAAATGAGAAATGGGAGATATACAGTAAACTAAATTGTGAGGAAAAAAAGACAAAATTGCAAGATTAAAAGCCTCTTTTTTTGTTTCATGGCAAAAAAAAGCAAGTCAAACTCAGAATTCAGAATTCACATTTTAAGATTATTTCTTGCAATTTTGAGTTCATATTTCCTTGGTTCCTTATATTAAGCATAAAAAAGGTTTTTTTGTTTATGGTGGAAACAGCTTTCTTAAATATCAGGCTGTTAATATGAGGATGCATAGTAGTTTAGTGAATAAACCAAAAAATAAATACACCTTTTAAATCATGTATCTAGATTTTGAATAAAAACCAGCTCTGGCTATCATAAGATAGACCTGTACGATACATTCTGTAAAGGCACTTGTTTCAGTCACAGCTGGTCAAAATTGCATTGTTCAGAGCAAAAAAACACATATTAAGCAGAATGTTTAGTCACATTGTAATATTAGATTCAGAAATAGGGTAAAATAGCAGTCATGTCTTTAAAACCAAACATAAATGTACCTTAGTTTCTCTCACTCCACAACATCATTTCAGTTGAAGAGTTTTCAGATGACAAGAGGATTGAACGATATAAAATAAACTGTGGTGTCATTCATTATAAAGAAGATTTATTACAAACCGAAAGCCTGAACAAATATATTTAACATGAAACTGAAACTATGAGGGAGTGTGAAATAAATAAACAGACTTCTCTCATTCAGCAGCAGTCTAAATGTTTGACATTAATTGCATTATATAAAATATAGTACTACTCATATTTTTTTGCTGGTGTTTCCAGGGAGCAGGAACCGATGAGGCCTGTCTCATAGAGATTCTGTCCTCTCGCAACAATGCGGAGATTCAGGAGATCACTAAGATCTATAAAGCAGGTGAGTCTGTGTTGAAAAACCTGCTGAAGATCTCAGATCACATCTTAAGTTAGTAGTGGTTTATGAGAAACTGCTTCAGATGAGTGTTTTGTTGTTTAGAGTACGGTAAATCTCTGGAGGACGCCATCATCAGTGACACGTCTGGACACTTCCGCCGTCTGCTCGTCTCTCTGTCTCAGGTGGCTCTTTTTTTAATTACATATTACTCTGTGTTGTTGTGCATTTGATGTATTAAGTATCATTAATCACAGAGCCATATCTTTAAAAATGTGAACAAGAAAGAAAGTGCCTTGGCTACAAACTTGCGGCTGTTTTTTTTTTTCAGATTTCCAAAACCTCTTGTGTTTTTTTTTGTGTTTGTGTGTCTTAAAATATAATAATTTAACTTAACTTTCAGAATAAAAAGTAACAATACAAATGGAAATGTATGTGATTTATGACACATAATATTTGACATTTACTATCATTGAAATATGTCTTATATTCCTATTTAAACATTTTGAGCTAGTATTATTTCGTATAGTATAGTATTAGCTTTGCATACTAATAGTAATGCATATTTAATTATTTATTTCAGTACTTAACTTTTGAAGTTTAAGTTGAAGATTAATCACCTAATATTTAGATTTTATTTTATTTCCTATACCATATAATTTATTTACTAACATATATATTATTTTTAAATAAATGGACAAAATATGTGAGAAAAACAACCACAACACTGCAGCAGAATGACACAAAATATCCAGTTATCTTTGAAAACTAAAAGTGAAATCACAACCGTCTAGATGATATGCTTGCCATCATTTGTTCTCAGGGTAATCGAGATGAGAGAGAGACTGTGGACATTTCTTTGGCCAAACAGGATGCTCAGGTTGGAGAGCAGACTTGATTTGCCTAAGCAAATTCACATTTTAATGTAAATGTGTAAAGGCTGCCCTCATCCAATAACATGCATTTGTGCGATGTTTTCTGTGTTTGCAGAAACTCTACGCTGCAGGAGAGAATAAAGTTGGCACGGACGAGTCTCAGTTTAATGCGGTTCTGTGTGCTCGCAGTAAACCTCATCTGAGACAAGGTAAAAAGCCACTGCGGTTAAATGGCCACAGAAATACACAGGAACTGCTGTTATTTCCCTAACTTGGACAATCTGTTCAAAAGCAATCAACTAGAAAGAGATTTATTCACTTGAGTTCACTGAATCTGATGAAATATCCTCAACTGCTGTTGCCGTTTTCAATTATTTGCTTTGCTTTTTTTTTTTTTGCCAAAAATGAAATTCCCAACCTGTTGTTTTAACACTAAACATTTCATGGTGAACGCAGCTGTTAAGCTCTAAAAAGAAAAGTTACGCCGTACTGAAGTCGTATGATCATTTTGTGTAAAGTTATTATTAACTGACAGTGCAGATTAAATAATGCATCACGCCAGGTTTGTACATATTGTCAGTAACATTTGGACATGATGTCTTTCGCAGTGTTTCATGAGTACCAGCAGATGTGCGGCAAAGACATTGAGAAGAGCATCTGCAGTGAGATGTCTGGAAACGTGGAGTCTGGAATGGTGGCAGTGGGTGGGTACTAAGCTCTGATTGGTCCTGAGCAGAAATGTCAGCCAACAGCTGACTTAGGTGAAGCAGGGAGTAATGGGAAACAGCCAATTACAGCACTGGAATAGAATCAGTTGTTTGAAGAAGATGCAGGTTGGAGGTTATAATGAGTGAAAATGCCTAAATGTTTTGCATATGCAAACATGACACAATAGGCAAAATCTTTTCTTTTTTTTTTATGCGCGGGTCTTAATATTAAGATTTTGGGCTGTTTAACTTACAAAACGTGAGGTTTTTTTTATACAAATGAAAGTAAAACATTTGATTAGCCTTTCATCTATATTTGCATTTGTAGAATTCAATTACAATACATATCTCTAAAAGTGTTTTTTTACCAGTACTTACAAATACCAAACTTAGCAGTTTTATTCCTGTCTATATTGTTAAAGTATTTACTGAATGATTTGTTCATATATAATTGGCCTGATTTATTATTGCGTTTTGTGTTTTGGCTTCAGGTTTCATTTACAGTACATTTCCTTAAAGATGGTTTTCTCAAAAAGTTTTTTCTCCACTTTAGCAGTACTTGCATACACCAAAACTTACAGTTTTATTCCTCTCTGTATTCTGAATGTTTTTAGCGAAGGATATATGATTTTGATCTGGATTTTATTACATCACTTTATCTATTCTTGTCTGTAGATTTTAATTACAATACACACATTTAAACGTTTTTTATCTACTTCAGCATCACTTATATACACCAAACTTAGCAGTTTCATTTCAGTATAAAATCTAAATGTTTTTACCAAGGGGTTTGTTCATATCTCATTCGACCTGATTTTATGATTGCACTTAATCTATTTGTGTGTAGATTTCAATTACAAACCAAATCTTTAAAAGGTTTTTCTTTACTTCAGCAGCATCTACACACACCACACTTAGAAGTTTTATTCCTGTTTATATTCTAAGGGTTTTTACTGTAGGGTTTCTTCATTTATCTTTCAATCAGGTTTATATGGCATTTTACTCATAAAGTTATGGTTAAAATGTGTTTTTTCTGGCTTTCATCCAATGTTCAGATTTATTCAGTTACATAATAGATCACTTGCAAAAACTAGAACTACAATCAAATCAAACACAACAGAGTTAAATACATACTCCAAGTACAATTTTATTCTAGAGATTTATGTTTTCAGCCACAGTTAATCATATGTTTCCTCTTTAAGCATGTAAAATGAAAGGCTTATTACTTAAAACACAGCACTAAAAATATTGCAACATGATTATAATAAAAATTGGGTTACACTTTCCATTAAGTGGCTTTAACTACTATGTACTTGCATCAAAAAATAAGTACAATGTACTTGTTGTGTTCATATTGTAGTGCAAAACACTTGCTGCTATTGACGTGGATGCAGGTTTGGACGTATGGGTTAGGTTAAAGAGAAAGGAATGGGTTAATAGTGTAATTATAAATGTAAGTACAGAAATTAATTAAAAATGTAACTACATGTAGGTATTTTTAAAAAAATATAAGTACAATGTAAAAACATGTAAATGTAGTTAAGGCCACCTAATATTGAGTGGGACCAAATAAAATGTGTAATATATAAATAATCTCTTTTTTCTGTAATATGAAGTAATGTGTACAGTTTCTAATCATGATCCGTTTGTGTATTTTTCAGTGAAGTGCATTAAAAACACTCCTGCCTACTTTGCTGAGCGTCTCAACAATGCCATGAAGGTAGAGAATGTGTGGTTATGTGCTTGTTTTCCTATGGTTTTGCAGCAGGTCTAATGGTTAGAAGTGGGTTATTTTTCTGTATGCTGTTTTTTTCTGCCCCAGAAAATCCAGTGCTGGTTTGCATGAGGCTTGTTTTCTAAACTTTATATGGATGCATGTTCCTGAAAATCTTCGTGAGGGTCCATAAGCATGCATGACAGGTTGATGTTGTTCGTCTTTGTTTAGGGTGCAGGAACCAAAGACAGGACTCTGATCCGCATCATGGTGTCCCGCTCTGAGGTGGACATGCTGGATATCAGGCAGGAGTATCTGCGGCTGTACGGGAAGTCGCTCTACACTGCCATCTCTGTACGTCTCACACACACACACACGTACAATACACTACACAATTCTAATGCTTTATTCACATATGTACAACACTGTGTACAACTATGTGTCTGTGGGTAATTTGTGTTGAATGAATGAACAGTACATTTATTACACTCTTAATGAATTTTTGTTAATGTTAAAATACAGTCGTTCATTCTTAGTTCATGTTAACTCATGTAGTTAACTAATGAACCTTATTATAAAGTGTTACCAATATATTTAAAATAGCAACATAACACATTTTTCTTTAATATATAATTTAATACATATAATATATATATGTGTTTGTATTTATATATGCATAATAAATATTCACAATATACACACATACATTATGTAAACAAAAACTTTTATTTTGAATGCGATTAATCATTTGAGAGCAACACAATATATGTATTATATATGAAAGTTTAAGCTTAATCAACCAATCCATACAAGAGTTTATTTATGCGTTCATAGCAAGAAATAGAATTGTGACTCTTCTGAATATTTGTTAGCATATTATTTTTCTCAAATCTTCAGGGAGACACCTCTGGAGATTACAAGAAGCTGCTCCTGAAGCTGTGCGGAGGAAGTGACTGAAGAAACAGGAAATCAGACGCGTTACCATGATGACTGGATATGTGATGTCATCATATTAATTATGCTCGTATATATCAATGTCAAATAATATCACTAGTGTCATGTTAACTAATACTGTAACCTCTCTTTTCAGCTTTATTAAGTTCACAGCCAAAATAGGATTGCATTTGTGCCTTAGAAAAAAATACTACTTTAAAACAGTTCATTGTTAGTTTTTATTTTGCTACTATCTACTCAGAACTATGCATGATATCTAGAGAAGCTATATTTTTTACAGTGTCTTCAATACCTGATGCCAAATCTGTTCCGTCACTCGCAACCAAAAATACAATCTGTTCTTCATCACCGAAAGTCTTGGATGCCCGAGTTTCCTGAAGTACTGATATATAAATATATACATGCCATAGTTTTTATATAGTAAGCTTTATGATCTCTATGCAAGAGAAATATATGTTTATGTCAATCATCATGAAGGTCTTGATGGGTCAGTCTCATGAAAACGTCATGTTTCACACCAAAATTCTAATCTAAAATTTGAAATAATCTTTGCTTAAAGAAAGTCGAGCCTTTTAGCAACACTTGAGATGTGTTTGCATTATCATACTTTTTCATGACAATTTTTGCTAGATTTCCTGTAATGCATCATTTATGTGTTTCTTTTCACACGTTGTTTCGTAACTCTCTCATGGGATGAAATATGCTCAGTTTTGTGAGACTGGCTCTGTTTGTTGTCATCGTCAGTGACTAGCATGAATGTGAATCGCTGCAGCAGTAGAGGGCAGTAAAGTCAGCAATCTTTCATCCTGATAATCACTAGTTCAAGGAGAGATTCTGACCTGTCTGTTAACATGAAGACTACTCTTTTTCAGGGATTTCGAACCTGTGTTTTTAGTATGTTCACTCAAACTAATCTGTACTGTTGTGTAGTAACATTCATGTCTGGTAATAAAAACACTTCATGAATGATTCTCAGTGGACTCCAGCTCTATTGTGTTATATTATATTATTATATTATATTTTTATTGTAGTTAAATGTTTATTATATTTTATTATAGTTTTAATGAAGTGAGGCCAGATTTAGTTTTAGATTTTTTAACCAATTAAAACCTTTCATAACATTTTGTTTTTATTTACTGTTTATATTTTGTTAATATATTTACTTGTTTTTTACTTGCTTCTTGCAGGAATATTGTATTAATAACAAACAATTATATATTATATTACATTATATTATATTTTTAACAAAGTGATGCCAGATGTAGTTTTTAGATTTTTTTTTTATAGCAAAAAATTTTTTTGAAATGAAATTAATAAAATGTTTTTTTTATTTGCTTAAATTATATTTAGTTTGTTTTTTTTATTATTTATTGTTTGATTTTTTTTTCTTGTTTCTTGTAGGAATCTCTCTCTCTTTCTCTTTCTCTCTATATATAGTTGTATTATTAACATTTATTAACATCATTATATTTTTAATGAAGTAAGCCAGATTTAATTTTAGATTTTTTTTTTTTAATCAAACAAATTTTGAAAACCTTTTATAACATTTTGTTTTATTTGCTGTTTAGTTTACTCATGGATTTATTCTATTTTTATTTTTTCGCTTGTTTTGTGCTATATACATAAAGTTTCCTTTTTTGTGCCACTATCAGCATGTAACCCCTCGATGGCCAGTAAATGATTTGATTGGCTGATTCCAGTATTGATGACCTCAGGTGTGCTGTGGTGTGTGTCGCTACATTAGGGTCCGTTCGCTTCATCTGTGTGTTTTGTCTATAATCATGTGAATCCGTTTATCTACACAATTCCAAATGCCATCTGTGAAGAGAGTTTGTCTGATGGAGATTATGAATCTGTAATCTGATCATCAGAGCATTCAATGCACACGCAGCTCATATACTGTACACCACCAGAATAATGCATCAAACATTCATCAGTAAATCCTCTCAAATCAGACTTAATGCTGCTGTTTCTGCCTCAATATTATATATCACAGGGATTTAAATGAATTCATGTGAGCAACACAGAGGCAAAGACAATACAATTTTAAAATACAGTTTTAAAAGTGGAAAGAAAAGTTGACTCTGCTTACAAATGTAATTTTGGGGCAAGTTGTCACATCAATGCATGTTGATCAATGTATTAAATATGTTTTCCTTTGGCCAAAACAGTTTTGTATGTATGAGTGTTATTATATATAATTAAAAATAAATAAATGAAAAATCTGCTAATAAATGCTGCTAAATAAATACTTTAACTGATTCTATTTCAGCTATAATTTTTAGTGAGATAAATGTAATGTAATAAAATACTAAAACAAAAAATAGTAACAAAATAAATTAGAAATTAAATTTAAAACAAAATCTAAAAACTAATTTTAAATATAAAAAGAAACGATATTAATATCTCAATTATACTAAAATATCTGATATTTATCAGTAATTATTGTACAATAGTTTTTGTTAAATAAACATATATAGCCTAAATAGTTATTTGTAATTATAAATATATCAGTAAGCAGCAGCTTGTCTAAAATAACATATCTGGGAAATGTTTTTCCAGTTGTTGATCAGTTTCCTCTTTCCTGAACATCACTTTCCTTCCTGTTTGTCTTTTCATTTGTAAAATCCTTTTACAGTTCCTCAGTGATGTCACCCTATAGGAAGTGACATCCTTTTGGAGGGTTACAAATATCAAATATCAATCAACTAACATCCTTATCAATGCCTCAACTTTAGCTCATTATTTACACCCTGATAATTAAAGTTTGATATGAGGTGAGTGTATTTCTGGTAAGCTCAAATACTTCCTTATGTTTAATATGAGCCTGCTGCATGTGTTTTATTATGAAGATACAGGAGGGTTCATGTTACGCATTACACAGAGCTAACAACCCATCAAACATTATCAAAGTCACATATTACATATTTTATGCTTCATGGACTTCACTGTTTAAACCATAACCAAATTAAATTCTAAATAACCAGAGCAGCAGCAAACTAAATCTGTTTTTGAGCATTAAATGAGCAGTGGTCCAACTTTCCAATTTTAAACTTGAGTTATATTTAGGAATATTTTTTAAAATAACATATACACATTTTTTGCCTTTATTAGTTACATCAGTGATACAATTTTTTTAAAAGTAGCCTACAAACATAAAAAGGTTAAAATAGTTTTAGATCAATTAGACTTGTATGAAATTTATTTGTTTTTCATATTACAAATCTAAACTACTTTCCATATCTAATATAAACTCCAACTAAAATAGCACACTCGGACAGCATTTTTTTGTTATTGAGATGACATCATCACCCAAAATTAGATAATTGCGGCAAAACTATATAAACAAAACGAAACAAAAAAAATAAACAGTTTTGCGACTTTGCACTCATCTGTAAATGATAACCTCTCCAGTGAACGCCTAGGTGTGTTTGATCGGAAGCCCCGCCCCTCTAGGGCCCCCCTCCCATTTAACTGGTTTGAGTGGCACATAGCGGCCCCGCCCCTATCTCGTTCCCCTCTCGTTGAACCGGTTTGATTGGCAGGCGGAAGCTCCGCCCCGTCCTCCGTTCCCCTCCCGCCGCTGGGCTTTGATTGGCAGATGATAGCAGCTGCGGAGTTGTGGAGTCATGGCGGAGCTCCGCCGCGCCTCTGATCGCTGGAGTTACGGGGATCGTTTGTGATAAACTGTCAAACTTTATAACAAATCTAAAATGACCGAAAGCGAGTAAAAGTTGCTAGCGGCGTCGGATCAGCGTCAAACCATCTGAAACCGAGAGCTGGCAAAGATGTGAGACACTCCGGAGCCGACGAAGAAGAAGAAAAAAAAAAAAACGTTGGAGTCTCCCAAAGTCGCAAATATGGCTTCTTGTTTCTTTCAGTTTCTCACAGAAAACTCTTTAACCGGAGCTTCGTTGTTTTCAGCGTTTTGTGTCGTTCTGTAGCGGCCGGCTGTGATGGATCCCAAGCACAAAGAGTTGTTAGAGCAGTGCCAGCAAAAGTTATCGGAGTCCGTCACAGATGTGGATGTGGTTCTGGAGCTGCTGGCCCAGTCAGGCAGCCTGAGCCCGGCTGAGAGAGCAGAGCTCGACGCGAACTGCTCCAGCAGCGCCGAGAAGGTCCAGCTGCTCCTCCAAACGCTGGTGGAGAAGAAAGAGAGGGACCATTTCCAGGAGTTCTGCTGGGCTCTGGAGAAAACCCAACCGGTGCTGCTCAGCGCTCTGCTGCCCGTGGAGAACCACCACAACACGGGTAATCCTCCGCCGAGCCTCGGCTAGTCGAGAGGGAAACTTTCGGAACGTTCTAGCAAAGTTTACTAGTCAAACCATATTAGTTTAATGTAGTTTTAGTTGATTGTCGTTTTAACAGTGGATAGAAGTAACCTGGTTTCTGACAGGACCAACGATATACTGTAAACAATAACATGAATCAATAACATCCATAAGAGCTATTTTCAACATACGTAAAAGCAGTTATTAGCGCATATATTCATAAAATAACATCAGCCACACATATATTTTGAATAGTTAATAACTTCATCTATCTATCTAGCAGATATGAATGAATATATGCCACAGATGTATTTTGAATATTATATCTTTTGAATATTTATTCAGAACTTTTGTTTATGTGAATCTCTAAAGTTTGTTTTTATTTTTTAGGTGCAAACACGTATTCAAAAATGTTTCTATATTATATATATATAATGACAAAATCATAAAAACTGCATGCATAATAAACAACTATGCATGAATTTATTAGTAATATTGTTTAAACCCTGTCCAATAGGGTTGTAGCCACATGTAATATTTGGGCTTATGTGTTGTATATAATATTTAGTCGACTGTGACAGAAGCATTCATTCTTTGAATAGGGCGGTTTGGCGTGTGTTTTGTGGTCTGCGATGTGCTGGATGTGGTCAGACAGATGCTGAGATGTTCAGCTCATGTGTTTCCTTCTAGAAAACACAGAGCCGCCGGTGCGTGAAGCTTTATAAAGCTGCCACTGACCTGTTGTGTAAATCTGCCGAGCGAAACATTGTACAGTAAATGTGTTACAGATGTCTCAAAGATTCCTGCGGCCAGAAAAACTCATCAGACGGGCAGATATTTAGCCGTAAGCCAGAAATAGCTGCCGACTATAAAATAATACAGCTTAAATCTGGATCAAATAACATTACCTAGAAAGCCATTAAGCCCATGTTACAGGAATCTGATTGGATGACATAGAAACACATGTGAGTAATATTGCACCAGTGCGGCCGTTCCAGACAGACTGAAAGAGAGAGTCATTTAGAGACTGTGTTAAATGGAGCGTTGCCGATCAATTAGACAAGTTAGAGATCTATGATGGTCGTCGGTGTAAACCTCAGCGGGGGTCTGCTTAGCTTAATTTATCAGAGTCTCTGATCATTTCCACTCTCACGGATGTGTCCTGTCGCTCTGGGCTATATCAACTGTGCTTAAATCAATTAAAAAAAGGGTCCTGAGTGATTGTGTCCATAGTAGGCCAGCTGACTGCCTCACTTATATAAAAACACTATAGAGCACAACTGCCATGCTCCAGAAGTAAAATCCCATTTTTGTTTAGCATTAAAGACTCAGAGTCAAAAGATTGGAAAAACATGTTTAAAGGACCTTGAAAAATGTGTAGAAGATAGATGTGCTCTTCTTCAGGCAACGCAAGGCAGTTTTCTTCATCAGATTCGGAGAATGTAGCCTTGGATCACCGTCTCAGCAATGCATGCTCTGCAGTGAATG
The DNA here is from genome assembly GCA_032361065.1 of Enteromius trimaculatus. Classification (NCBI taxonomy): domain Eukaryota; kingdom Metazoa; phylum Chordata; class Actinopteri; order Cypriniformes; family Cyprinidae; genus Enteromius; species Enteromius trimaculatus. The sequence goes on along the minus strand of JAUMHP010000010.1, from coordinate 3,181,876 downwards.
GGTGCCGTCAGAATGAGAGTCTGATAAAAACATCACAATAATCCACACCACATAATCTTCCAGTGAAAACGTGTATCTCCTGTAGCACTCGCATCAAAATCCAACACGTTTAGAGCCGATTTGGACAATTTTGTAAACGATGCTTGATCTGTGCAGATTTCTCTCCTGATTCAGAAAAACACTATATTATATATAGAGGACTTTGCTTTAAGTTAAAGTTTTAAATGCATGCATAATTTTCTCCAGGTGTTATTGTGATGTTTTTATCTACATTTATCCAAATATTTTTTTCTCATGAGGCAGCAAACTCCTTTCCTCTTTTCGCCGTTCTTCAGTGCTGGTAATGCCGCGGTTCTTCTAAACTCCAGTCATATCAGTGAATTAGTCCCGGGCTGATGAAGATGACCTGTAATGAAGCCCCATGTGGAAGCCGAGTTTAGAGTTGGTCTGGAGAGATGAGCTGTCATGACTCTGTCCAGTCGCTGATATAGAGGGGTCAGTTTCTCAGGGCTGTGAGTAATGAAGGACACAGAGTTTCTACCCAGCATGCCGTCTGGCACACACCGAGAGGGCTCAACAGATCGAGAGCCTTTCTCTGTCAGGTCCAAGTTTCCGTTGTCCGGCTCACAGCTGTGTGAGTGGGAGAGAATCAAATAGAAGCTCAGTTTATGGTCTGTACTTTGCCAAGCTTCGTGCACTCGGTTTAAATGTCAGACAGGACACACACACACAACATCTTTACACAACCAGGATCATGGTTTTCTGTTATAGTCAGAATATTTACAGTGTTTATTGACTTTTTTTGCTTGCAAAACATTGCAACTGAAGATTATTTTATTGTAAAGGATAAAGATGACTAAATAGCTTTCTGTTATCAAGGATGATGGCTTAAAGAAATAATTCAAGCTTCATAAAAGTAGTTCAAATAACAGAAGTTTTTTTAGTTTTTTATTAATGCATATTTACTTAAGACTTACTTCACTTACTTGCCAATCCTTTAAGGCTCTATGTGCATACAGTTTTATTAGTGTTATTTATTATTAGCATTATTTTAGTATAATTTTAGTTTTTAAATTAATATTTTAAATCAGCATTTCTTTTTATATTAATATTTTTAAAATATATTTTACCTTTTATATACAGTATATTTGAAAATGGTCATTTTTATATCTATGTTTTATTTTTATACTGTTTTTAATACAATTTTTATACTGTTTTCTTTATTATGTTCGTTTTTAATTTAATTTGTAGCATTTTTTTGTTTTCATTTCATTTTTAATTTTATTTCAATTAGCAATTGTAGTACTTAAATTTATCAGTTATTTTTCACGTAATATATACACATATATTTACCTAATATAAATATATATATATATATATATATATATATATATATACACACACACACACAAACACATAT
>JAUMHP010000010.1:3161301-3172673 GCA_032361065.1 Enteromius trimaculatus | reverse complement strand
TATATATATGTAAAACTGAAATAAAAATAAATAGCAATTAAATGTAAAAGCACAAAATAACATAACAATTATAAAAATAAGAACTCTAAATATAAAGATAAACGCTAATTCAAAATGTAAATAAATGCTATAAAAGTGTATAATAATATTAAATGAACACTGTGCTAGTGTAGCTGAAGTGATCATTCATGCTGTGAGCCGGCTAACTGTAGAAGAGATTGTTACAGTTTCAGCCTTTCAACAGTGTAACCTGCTAGACAGTCCATCTTTCCTCATCGGAGCGTGAGATTGAACAGAGTGCTTTAAGTGTATAAATAAAGTATGTTTACTTTCATTACTATTTCATAAATGAGGCTTTTTGCTCTGTTTTTGTGTCTCTTGATAGAATGTTGATAGAACCTAAAAAAAACACACTGTTTAGTGTGTGTGTGTGCGTGTGCGTGTGTGTGTGTGTGTGTTTATATCTACATGGAACTTTCCAGTAAAAAAATGTACACATTTATATGACAAATGGTGAATGATAACCGAATGATTTTGGCCAGTGTGAGATGTTTGTATATATGTGTGTAGGCCGAGTGTGAAGCCGGGTCATGATTACGAGCGTCTGAAGCTTCAGTGTATGAAGGCCATGTCAGACCTGCAGTCTCTCCAGAACCAGCACACCAAAACCCTGAAGAGATGTGAGGAGGCCGTGAGAGACACCGATTACTACCAGTGAGCACTTATATATTTCCACCTAGAGTTGATTATCAAGGGCAGTTTTTTTCCTTCATGAGGGTACTTTGTTTTTCGAACCATATAAAACTCATAACATGACTAGTATTAGATCGATATATCGGCTGAAATTTTTCTTTATTTTTTTGATTACCTGCTTCAGCAGATAAATGTCTCTGGCTAAGCTTATAGTATTAAAATAAAACTCTTATTTGACTTTATATTCATATTAGTTGCTTTAGTTTGTGAACAATTATAGTTGTATTACAGCCAAAGTTGCTGTAATTATGTTGTATTATAAATTTGAATGAATGATCAATAATCATAATTAAATATTAATTTAATATAAATATATATTTAATATTTTTATACATTAAATTAGTGCTGTCAAATGACATTTATATATTTATATATTGTATATATTTTTAAAAAAGTTAGTTGTACATTAAATACATTTATATATAATAATTAATTGTATAAATATACATGCATGTCAAATGTATATGTACATGCATAATAAATATACACAGAACACACACATTATGTAAACAAAAACATATTTTCAATGCAATAAAATGTAATCATTTGAAAGCATTACATTAAATGTACAAATGTATATAATATGCGCTCAAAGTTTTTCACAAATTTTTCTAATTTAATAATTTTGTTTAATATTTTTTTTTTTTATTAATAACTATTATGTTATTCGTGATATTTAAATATCATGTTTTAATATCATATACACTGCCTTTAAGTTGACCGTCAGCCCCACTGCTCTGTAAGAGATTGACACCAGCCATAAAACTAAATCCAAATTAGTCAGCCATGAAATTTGTCCATTAATATTAATCAAGTCAATCAGTTAACATGAATTTGAGCTTTACTTCCTTCACTAAATAGCAGCCGCTGTAGAGGTGGGCAGCAGGAGGGTTTGTGTACGAGAGCATCGGCCCGCAGCATTATGTGCTCATTAGCGTGATGTGAAAGACTCTGATTGGCTGCTGTTAATCTGGGTAACATCTGGTGGTGAAGAAAACACACCGCACAGATTAGAGACCTCCATCTTCATCTGAGATTACCCAACGCTTCAGTTTAATTCACGTTCCTCTCGGTGTAACTTCAAATGACTGATATATTGAATTGAATCGCCTAGAATAGTTCACCCACCAATGACTATTTGCTTAAAATATGCTCATCCTTATGCCATCCAAGATCAGGATGAGTTTGTTTCTGAAATCTGCACAGATCAAGCAGCTCTAAACAAATGGATTATGATATGAGAGACAACAGGAAATGCTCTTTTTCACTGGAGGAAATGTCATGGACTCGGAGTTAAAAAGTTATGCGTTAGTTTTAGCGTTTGTCTTCTCCAGTTCTTAACTGATGGTGCTGTGGATTATTATAATGCTTTTATCAGCTGTTTGGATTCTCATTCTGACGGCACCCATTCACTGTAGAGCATCCGAGTTAATTTTCAGCAAATGTTCATTTTGTAAACTGGCGTCATGGTTTTATCTGGCACATTTAACGGATCTTAATTTGTTGTTGTGTTGTCTGACTCGTGCTCTTCTCTCCGCCTCTCAGCACTCTTCACGGGCGTGTGGTCGGGGAACAAACGCAGCTGCGGCACGAGATGGAGGCCGTGAAGCAGAACTACTCTCAGCTCTTACAGCAGCACTCTCAGCTGCAACAGACCTGCGACGAGCTGCGTCGTGTTCATGATAGCGACCAGCGCGAGTTGGCGGACATGCGCCTGCAGCAGCAACAGGTACACGTGCACAGGTTTAGCATCATGCTTCCTCTTTCTTTGCATCCCAGAAAATATTAGACTCCCCCTCTCTGTGTTTTATTCCGGTTGTGTTCAATCCTGGTCCTGCAAACTGAAATAATCACTGTAGTTACTTTATTATTCTTTTTTTTTAAATTCTGTATTATAAAAAGTTAAATTAAATAAATAAGTAGTGATGATTTTCTTACATAAATTTTTTTTTTTTTTACAAATATTTATTTTTTATTTGTCTGTGTATAAATATATATTTTTATTTGCATTAATATAACAAAACCTTTCAAAGTTGTCATAAAAGCTAAAAACAAAAATGTATTCTTTCACTTAGGACAACTTGGAGTAACGTTTTTGATCCACTTTTAAATGTTGACTACTGTATATATCTAAATTTAATATAAATATATTTACCTAAATTTATATTGTGAAATGTACTGTACTGATATGCTGCTTTTATAGTCTGTAAGTCTGATCTGTTGGCAGGGATAATGTTGTCAGAGGGTTGTGTGGAGGTTGCAGTCAGGTTGAAGTTAGTAATCACAAAACCAGACGCTCTTTTCAGCCTAGTACTGTCACTGCATGTTTATTTCTCGTTCGCTCTCTCTGCCTGTCTGTGTCTGTCAGCACATCTCTCAGTTGTCAGTGAGTTCAGGTCAAGAAATGACTGCACCGTATTTCTGTCTCTTCGGAGCAGGAAAAGCACTTTGTCTATTAATAATGCTGAGAAACATGACAGATGAGATGAGGTCTGTGTGCTTATGAAAACACACCGGAGACTTCAGAAGCTCACATAGTGAGAAGAGAGATCGAGAAACATCCCGAGACGGACTCACGCTCGGTAGTAGTAATATAATAGTAGTATTTATTGTATTGAACATAAAATTACAATAAATGTAATTGAGAACTGAAAATCTAAATGCTAAACGTATCAGTTAAAATATTCTTAGAAATAATGCACTTCTGCTACTCAACAAAGCTGATATAAAACAGAATACAAATGAAAAACTGAAAATGCAAAGTTCACTTAATAAGTTTAAATTGAGATGAATCACAAAATTATTTAAAAATTGAAAGAATAAATAAATTATAAATAATAATAAAAAATAATAATAACTTATTTCAACCTAATTAAATATTAAAATATTAATCCAAATAATAATAAGTAAATAATAAGTAAATTCTATAAATGCAATTATATAATATTTAAATGTAACTAATACATTTATGAATATATAATTTATTTAATGGAAATAACTAAAAATACAAATAAAAAAAAATAGTATAAACAGATTAAATTATACTAATTATACTTTTACTAAAATGCTTTTTAAATGTAATCTTCAGAATCCCAATCTTAATAATCTGTATTATAGTTAAATACTCTTTATGTTTCCTTTGATAGTTCTGTTTTTCTTTGGTCTCATGTGACCTCAGTGTCAGCAGATGTGTGACTCAGTGGTGCCATCCGCTGGAGTGATGCTGCTTTCTCTTTGTCCAAATCTACTCAACTCTGTGATTTAGTTGTGGACTGGGTCTCTAAACCCAATCTAAAGGTGTTTTGTTTCTGTCTGCAGGTCATGAGGGAGAATGGCTCCTCTGAACTGCTGAATAAACTTTACGACACAGCCTTAAACAAGCTGGAGGGGATGAAGAAAGAGTACGACGCTCTGAGGAAACGATACAGCGAGAAAACGGCGAGCCACAATGCCGATCTGAGCAGGCTGGAGCAGACAGAGGAGGAGAACCGGCGCCTGCAGAAACAGCTGGAGGTTCTGCTGAAACAGAGAGACTCGGCGCTGATCTTCCAGCAGCAGTACAGTGGCTCCGTCAGGAGGTGCTCCTCTCGCTCCAGATCATTCCTTCAAGAGGATTCCATTCTGTTACAGCCGTTTCATGCTAGGGCTGGCAAAGATCTCATTTGTTCTTAAATATTATCAATATTTAATATGCTTTCTTTTCTATGGAAGCCCGTTTCAGCCACTGGATTTAAAAAAAGAAGATAAAATGGGACTTTTATTTCACAATTTTGACTTTTTTTCTGAATTGCATGATACAAACTTATTTTCTCAGTTATTTCTGCTGAAAATTGGATTTCATAACTCGCAATTGCAAGTTTATATCACAAAATATATATATCTCACAATTGTGAGATAAAAAGTTGCAGTAACCTTTTTTTTATTCAGTGGCGGAAACAGGCTTCTCCTAAGCGCTTGTTCTCCTAATTTGAAATGTTTAGATAAAAAAATACGAGGTGATATTTCCTTAAAATGGTTTATAGAGGCATTTTCTTTTTACCTTTGTAATACCATTTTTCTAATTTTATTAAAGGTCTGTTTTATTAAAAATCTTGGTCTCTTTCAGGTTTGACAGTCTCCAGCAGGAGCTGAATAAGATGTCTGCTCAGAACGAGGAGCTGCAGAGAGAAACCGATCGGCTACAGATGGAGAACACGCGCTATAAGACCCTGCAGCTGAAGGCAGTGAAAGACGCAGAAAAACTGAAGGAGGAGAGAGACTCTGTGTTAAACGAATACAGGCTGATCATGAGCGAGAGAGATCAGGTGATCAAAGAGGTGGATAAACTCCAGACCGGACTGGAGGCGGCCGAAGCCAAACTCAAGAACACGTCTAGCGAGAGGAGAGTCGCTGGCGAGGAGATCGAAGCCCTCAGACAGGTCAAACACATAAATGCTGAAGATGACAGTCGATATGAAACATGCTTGTGAATGGTTTCTCTTACTGGTGTGATTGTTGAGCAGAGGCAACAATCAGTCATGCTTTCCTTGTGATTCATGTTCGATATATGTGATTCAAAATATGTTCATTCAGAAGATTCATTTAAAAGATTCAAAAGACTCACTGAGAAAAGCAAAAGTATTCAATCAAGAGTGTTTAGAAGTCTATGTTCGTCATTTGTGTGTTTTTTTTTTTTTTTTTGTTAAACAAAATTATTTCCTTTTATATTGAAATATGTAATTTACATTTTTAAATAAAAAAATAACATAAAAATAATATAAAAAATTATATTGTTATAAAACATGAAAATAAATTTGGATATATTTAGTTCTTTAAGTTGTTAATAAAAATGTTTATTAAATTAAATATTTGAACATTAAATATTAAATACTGCCAAGTAATTTTTAAAATATGAAATAAAATAACAGATTATGAAATATTTTCAAATTATCATATCTCAGTATTAATCTTAATTGTTAATTTATAAAATATTTAATATTTAAATAATTTACATAAATTGTCCAAGTTATTTAGTATAAAAACATACATAAATAATATATAATAATATTGTACATATATAATATTTATTTTATTAGTTCATATTTATAATTAAAATATTAATTAAATTAACTACATTTCTTTTAACTATGCTATCTTTTTTGTGAATTTCACACCTATTTCTATATTCTATTATTAATCTAGATAGCTAATTTATTAAATATGATATATGATGTAAAACTAATTTAATTAAAAGATTAAATCTCAGTGGTATATTGTTTTTGCTCAGGCAGTAATCACTGTTGCTATAGTTTATATTTAGGGTTATGAAGTGAACCCCCAATAGCCCAGCACAGCTTCCTCGTCATAGAATTATTGTAATAATTGGTGGTTTGACGGGTTGACAGGAGCTGAACTCGGCTCTGTTGGACCGGGACCGGGCAATCCGAGAGAAGACCGAGCTCCTGGAGAAATACTGTCACGAAGTGCAGGACAAGGCCGAGACGCAGAAGGAGCTGAGCCAGGCCTGTAAGGACATTGAGATGGTGCGAGAGGAGCGTGACGTGGCCCGTAAAGAGAGAACGGAGGCCATCATCCAGAGGGACCAGCTCCTGAGAGAGTATTACCAGGCCAGACAGGTACACTGCCTTAAACCTGGAGTTATATATACAGTGCTGGCTGTATACACTGTGTGTACATCAGGGGTCTTATTTAATGGCGTTTGTGCCCCTTCAGAAGCAGGACAGCGCGACGCTGGACATGGAGCGGGTCAGTAAGGAGCTGGAGATTCTGAGGAAGCAGTGCGAGGCCGTTTCGGAGGAGCTCCAGGAGTCTGTGCAGGAGGCAGAAGTGGCCAAGTGCCGCAGAGACTGGGCCTTCCAGGAGAGAGACAAGATCGTAGCAGAGAGAGAGAGCATACGGTCAGTAAATACTCTGACAATGTCTCGTGACACCTCTGATCAACGAGCATCAAAACGCCATCAAAACAAAAGTTTAATAATACAATTTGTATTTGGTGAATGTGCATTATCTTACACATTGAATAACCTTGCATACGTACATGCATTAATTTCAAGACTATTTTAGCTTCAAAACACATGCCCTATTAAAAAAAAAATTCAGAATTGTATATTTATGGTGTTTGTGTATCAGGGCGTTGTGTGATAACCTGCGTCGCGAGAGGGACCGAGCCGTGAGTGATCTCGCAGACGCTCTGAGAAACCTGGACGACCTGCGCAAACAGAAGAACGATGCAGTGCGAGAGCTGAAGGAGCTCAAGTGAGTCTCAGAAGAACACACATCCATGCCAAACACACACACACGATCAGGGACTGTCGACAGTATGTGCATCTAGCACATTATTAATGTTCAGTTCTGTTAATGATTCCTGAATACAATAAAAAATGCACATAAACTAAATATTAAATTAAATATTAATGCATTAATCTAAATAACTAACACATAATATTATGTAAGACAAAAGTTGGGTGAATTGTCCTAAAATGTGTCTTCAGGGAATGCATGGAGGAGCAGCTGGAGAAGGAGGCGCGTTTCCGCCAGCTGATGGCCCACAATTCCCACGACTCGGCCATCGATACGGACTCTCTGGAGTGGGAGACGGAGACAGTGGAGTTCGAGAGGAGTACGGTACGTAATCGAGTCTTCACAACTGTGACGAACCTCCAAACGAGTTCAGCACTTCACCGTCTTTGATCTGACGTACAGGACGACATGGATTTGAGCGCTCTGGGTTTTGATATTGCTGAGGGAGTGAGTGACCCGTATCTTCCAGGGGATTATGGGATATTCGTGAGCAAGGTGGACAAAGGAAGTATTGCGGAGGGCAGGTTAAGGTAGGAATCGTCTGTGAAACAGTCGTGTTTGATTCTAACTAGGGCTGCACGATGAAATTATGAAAGTATATAAATCGAGCTTGTCAGTGAACTATGGCTCTGTGTAGTAAATGCTGAAAGCACCTGAAGGAGATCTACTACTGATCAGAACCGACTTTACTGACAAGATGTGTCTTTTATTGCGTGCCTAATTCTAACCAGCGTTTATTCTCTTGGCAGAGTGAATGATTGGTTGTTGAAGATAAATGACGTGGATCTGGCCAATAAGGACAGGAAGCAAGTCATTAAGGTGGTGTTCAGTGGGGGCGGAGTCATCAACATGGTGGTGCGCAGGAGGAAGTCTCTGGGAGGAAGGATGGTTACTTCTGTCCATCTGACTCTGGCGGGACATAAAGGTCAGATTGTGGGGCTTTGTGTTTTAGGATGTCCAGCAGATCAGCTCTCTTCATCTCTACAGTCTCTCTCTCTGTTTGTAAAACTTATTGGACTGTCCAATCGAATTGTTCAAGAACGGCGCATCACTATCTTCAGAAGTTCTGACCATCGCCTGATTGTCTATGTGCTTAATACACAGACAATGCCCATTTTAATTAAAATGAAAGTTTAGTGCTTCAAATAGGCTATAACATAAAAATCGCGGTTCACGTGGGTGTACCGAACCGAACAGGGTGAAGCGAACGGTTCGATAAAGAACCGAAAACCGTTGCATCCCTACTACAAACATACCCCAGCGACTTAAGACTGGTTTTGTGGTCCAGGGTCACATTTTATTGGACTGTCCAATCTAATCCATCTAATCATGACAAACTAAATATTGTTGGAAAGGCTTTACCACTGTAATAGATAAATTTTTGACAAGAGTACACCCTTAAAGACCTACACCATAACAGTTCTGACCTTTGTCAAAAAGTCTTTTTTGTTGAATCTTTCCTCTTCATGTTTTAGAAAAAGTATAGTTTTAGTAGTATTTCTTTCTAAGGCACAAACGCAATCCTGTTTTTGACTGTGAACTTAATAAAGCTGTAAAGAGAGATTATAGTATTAGTTACCATGATATGATAGTGATATTATTTGACATTGTTATATGAGCATGATTAATCTGATGACATCACATGTCAATGTCTGTTTTTCAGATTGTGGCGTTGGGTTGGAGAGCGGCGTGTTTGTGTCGTCTGTTTCTCCAGGCAGTCCGGCGGCCAGAGACGGGTCAGTGTGTCCCGGGGATCGGCTTCTCAATGTGAGTCATTTCTCCAGCAACAGATTGGCAGATAGCGATGTGTTGAAAATGATGTAATCGATTAAACTTTTTTTCTATTTGTAAATAACTTCTTATGTGTAGTGTTATCAGGGATGTGATTTTCTTTAGCAGTGTTTGAAAAACAAGTATGAAAAATATGCATCCAGATCCCAAGCTGCTAAAAAAAGTGGGCAGTACTCCTACAATGCGAAGCTCTGATTGGTAGTTGGAGCAGAGGTTGATTAGATGTGTATCGGCTGATTAGAATAAATACAGGCAATATAGAATGAGATCTCTGAGGTAACTGAATATGTCACGCTGTGTTTTAATCCTATCCATTGTGATTAATTTTCTCTTGACAGATAAATGGGATTTCGTTGGATAACAAGTCAGTGAGCGAATGTGAGAATGTCCTGCGCAGCTGCAGGGACTCTGTTTCTCTCTCCCTCCTGAAGGTGAAACATTATTGATTGTCTTTTTCCGTTTTTTATGAGAGGAATTCAATCGGCTTACTCTTTTATCGTATCCCAGTTTTTCCCACAGAGTCTGTCAGGTCAGAGCATCGCTGAGAGCCAGCGTGACTGTGAGCGAAGCTCTAACGGGAAGTCAGCGGAGCAGCTTCGGCCCTGCAGGAAGCAGCCCACTCATAAAGACATGTACAGCCCCACGCGTGACGTGGAGAGTGAGCGCGGTCAGCGCGGGACGCTGTATCGCTCAGAGCCATACCATGAGATCTGCTTCCCGCATCCCACCTCCAAACGACCCCTCACCTTTCACCCCATTTCCCCCGGCAACTGCATCACCGTGGAGATGAATCAGGAGAGACAGTGCGTCCCGCAGAAGCAAAGTGGTGGCACTTGGCCCAAAATGGTAGCGGTCACGATGACACCAGTCGATAGCATCCCACCGCTCTCTATATTTAAGACCCCAAAGAAGCGGAAATCGATATTCGACGCAGACATGTTCAAGCGGCCAGAGACGCCCTCCAAGCTGGACTACCTCAGTTTGTCCCAAATGCCCAAACATTCCCCGCAGAGCTCCTGGAAAGAGGCGGATCCACAGATCCCGCCCGAGCCACCAAAACGCAGCGACTCCTTCAAGTTCAAACACAAGCCGCAGGGAAGCTCCGCCTCCGATTCCACCATCACCACTGGCTCGCCCCCGGCCACACCCATTCAAGCCACACCCACAGACAAACCCAGTCCTGACTTTGAAAGCCGAGACCGCAACGGGAACGTGCTTCAGAGACAGAGCTCTGGTGGCGGTGGCGGGTCGTGTGTGGAGGACGTGTCCGGACAGGGATCAGATGATCTGGAGGTGAGGAGAGGAAGACCGAACTCTGCCCCCGCTCAGCGCCGCAGCCTTACGCCACTTAAGATGCCATATCCACAGGTACTGCACCTTAAACACACCTGTAACACTACAGTGTTTCTAACGCAGCTCAACTGGTACTGTGCCAATAATTGAGAAGCAGTAGTCAGTCTGGTTTCTAACACTCAATCTGTCCTCCTCTGCTGCAGAGCTTCTCTCATGATGAACAGTCTCCTGAACCTGTGGATCTGGTTCGGTTTTCTCCTTTCCGTTCGAACCGTCACAGCTTCTCGCCTGTTCAAGCACGTGAGTTTGACATTTTGTTAGTTGAAAAAAATAGTCAAAAATGAAAATATAGTAGTAGATGTTCATGCTCATGCTGTATTTTATTATTACTAAATTATTATGTATTTGTGCGTGTCCAGAAACCGCTCCCAGAACGCTGTCTCCATACCCCGCTGTGACCGCAGTGATGAGGAACCCAGTGTACACGGCCTGGAGTCACTGCGTCAAAACCACCAACTCTGCTTCAGTTCCAGCACACACATACACTCAAGTCAGGTACACACACACATTCTGATGCGTCGCGTCTGTTCTGATGAGAGACTCTGACTGACTCCCTGTTCTCCTCAGTCCCCAGCACCAGGGCCGATGGAGTGTGGATCTCAACCACAAGCGCTCCGGTGAGCTCTTCGATGGCCCCCGAGGAACTGTTCAGCACAACACCAACTCCCTGCCCTCCAGCGCCAGACAAGGTCTGTCCCCAACACCAGCACACGCTGCTGTTATTTCAAGATGCTCTAATTAACATTCATCAACTCTAGAGAAGCTTTAAAAGAAAAAAGAAGCCTAAGATGGCTATGAATCTTATTTGGTAAAATTAAAATGATGATGACGTTGAATATGATGATTATTATCATTAAAATACTAATTACAGTACAGTAGCATTATTACTATAGAAACATTTCTTTATTGGTTTAATTTGAATAATTTAATATAATAAAAATATTATAATGATAACACTAATAATATGTTGTTATAGTAATAATATCGCTAATAATAAAACATTATAATAATGATCATTTATTGGTTTAATTTGTATAATTTAATGAAATTAAATGAGATTTAAATAATAATTAGATTTTGATAAATAATAAACATTATTATTATGTAAAATACACTAGCAATACTATAATACTAATTTCTTATGCATTTTCAATAATTTAAGAAAATAATAATCA
>JAUMHP010000010.1:3092856-3110599 GCA_032361065.1 Enteromius trimaculatus | reverse complement strand
TATAATAAAACTAAATTATCATTAAATCTATTCAAAACCAAGTACATTAATTAAAATAAGTAAATGGAAACAGGAAAAATAAAATTAAAAAACAGTGCTGTCAAAATAAGTTTACATAACATATGTGCTGTGTTTATTTATTATGTATATATAAACACACACATTCAGTATATATTTGACTAATATTTACATGTATGTGAATATATATTATTCTATATAAATATATTTGATATAAACACAACATTTCTCAGAAACATATACATGCGTGTGTATTTATACATGAATATACAGCTAATACAGTTAAGTAAACAACAACTTATTTTGGATGCAATCAATGATTAATAGTTTGACAGCACTAATACAATCTAACTCAAAATATTAATAAGTACTATAAAGCTAAATGCTAAAACAAAATGTCCCAGAAGCTGAGGAGATTCAGAGCATCGATCGGTCGGTCTGGTCAGGGTTGAGAAGTGGACCTGAGTGAGGACTGGTGTTCGGAGCGAGTCCGGCTGGGTTTGTCTTCTGAAGAGCTCCAGAGGCTCTGGAAGCGGCTCCATGCTCTCATGACTCTCAGAGACACAGCTGAGCTGCTGCTGATGCTGCGGTCAGAAGCGGATGCTCGAGGACACAGAGGCCTCTCGCTCGCCCGCGGCACTCTCAGAGAGAGAGAGAGACTGATGACATCACCCACCGCTGACGCCCTAAACCAGCCAATCAGAGAGCCCCGACTTACAGAGACAACGCTGTAAATAAGTGATGAAAACGCTGAACACACACTTTGGTCTCGCTGTGTGAACACACACTGCAGCACACACACACTTACAGTCACATACACTTGAGCACGCAAGCACACACAGACACACATTCGCTCACACACACAAACTCTGTATAGCTATCTTTCGGACATAATATTTAATCTGTAGCTCCTGACCCTAACCTACCCATCAGAACTAAGTGCTTTACCTACACCCTGACCCTAAACCTACTCTTTACCCAATTATAACCTGACCCCTCAAACCAAGTCTGGACCCTCAAACAGGTTTTTAAAGGGCATCTGTGGCTATATTCATGACAAGAACAATTATAAGAAATTATTTGTTTTTTAAAAATGCATTTTCACTAAATCTCTAATACTGTATCTACCTTAACTCTGCTAAAATCTCTGCAAAATAATTTTCTCAGAGGGTTAAATCTAATGAAACATGCTTCAGAGATAGATGTGAAATATTGAGTATGAATATCAGAGTCGTACTGCGCTTCATGAGATGTTTAATGAGCCGTGGTCTCGAGCCGGGATATTCACCCGGGTTCAGAGACAGCAGCTTTGATCTTCAGATGAGCGGTTATTTTCTGCCAGAGCAGCAGATTCGGTCAGCAGATGGCGCTCTGACAGCTTCCTGGGAACCAACATGACTCAGAGATTTCCTGATTAGAGCCAATCACAGTCGAGCGGCAGATCACATGATGCCGACCTCAGCCAGTAAGAACAAGAACAACAAGACCTCATGCGAGTCCATTCATTAGTGTCTTCATGATTCTCCAGCCCGAAGAACTCAACACTGATCTTCAGAATACCAGAATTATCAGAAAAAACTTCATCTCCCTGGATTATTATATTAATAGCCAAATGAATGTTCGGGGAATGGAACCTAACAGACACGACAGCAGAAGACAGCTGCATGCTGGGAATACTGGTGTTCCACTCATGAAACACAACACAAGCACAGCCGGATCTCTTGAGATGCCGCAGCGAGCGTGAGAGGGAAGGAGGACTCACGTCAAACGTTGGAGCGATCTGCCCGCTGCTGCCGTACGTCTCTCTGAAGCAGTCACTGAAGGGCAGGAGAAGACCCATGGCCAGGATCCTGGAGCACAGCTTCTCAGCCTCCTCCGGCTCTCCAGAGTCCTGCTGCTGGAAGAAACGCTCCAACAGCGTCCGGCCTGAGACAGACAGACCGTCACAATCAGTGTGTGCTCAACAACATTCAACTGAAACCAGCATAAATTAAATACTTTTTATAGCACTGTCAACTCAACAAACACAGTACATGTATGATTTATATATAAATATTCACATGTTAAATATTTATATATAAATCATACATGTACTGTGTTTGTTTATATATTTATATTCATAATTGATTTATATATACACACACACACACACATATACATACATATATATATACATATATATATATATATATATATATATATATACACACACACACTTAAAACATAAATAGTAATAAACTAGTCTAATATCAGTCAAATATGTTGAAACCAAAACCAAGTCAGTTTCTTAAATATTAAAAGTGTACAGTATATACAGTGTGTTACAGTAGTATTCAAACACAGCATATGATTCTAATGACTGCGTTTCAAAACATGAGCAACATATCTGATTTTAAAAACAGCTGGCGATAACAGAAAATTAAGGAGTGTGTGTGTGTGTCATTTTCTGCAGATTTATGAATGAGTCACTGCTGCAGTGTTTCAGCTGGAGCTTCATCTCCTCACCGTCTCATATCCACAAACTCAGTGAACACAAAAATATATAAACATAAATCACATGATCACTGCACACCCCTAACATCCTGTCTGACCCTTCACCTCGCTGTAATATCAGTGACTACACACACACACACACACACACACACACCAGCTCATTAACTTCATTAGCATGTCCATAAGTTCAAATATAAGCCAGAGTTTAAACACTCTGTCAGAGAGCCAATGAGAAACAAGAAGAAGTGCATGATGGGAGATGTAGTTCTGCCCGTTAAACACAATCAAATCAACACATCTGAACAGATGAATGGTGTTGGTTGTGGCAGACGGGAGTCTAAAACACTGCTGATGCTGAGAGAACAGAAATCTGAGGAGCGCAGCGACAGACGCCGAGAGGAAAGAGTGCGCTAATATCAGCCAGTCCTCCTCTCACAGAACAACACTACAGATTCTTTTTAATGAATCAAAAGATGTGATTCCGTCAGATACAAAAGAGAAAAGCTCTGACTGGCTTGAGATCTGGCAACCGCAACAAAACCTCGCAGAGGCTGGATACCAACACAGATTAACATGACATGTTTCCAGGAAAAACCTTATAAAAATAAAAACGGGGGGTTAGAAACTGTTATTGGTTATGCTGTTGACCCGATTATTACTGTGAAGCAGGTTATTATACTTTGCTAAAAAAATCCTTAAAAAATGTTAACTAATAAAATTCACATTCATTTTAACTTTTCTAAAATAACCATGTAAACAAAAACTACTAAAAACTTACTCAAATTTGACAAATTAAAACAAAACAAAACTAACCTAACCCTAACTAAAACTGATTTAAATATGAATTAAACTATTCTGGTATATTAGTGAGAGTACAGTAACACTGCTGTGAATCATCTAGATCATACTGTACATCACGCTATCGAAGAGAAGTGCTGTCAAACAATTAATAAAAGTGTTTACATGTGTGTATTATATAGAGAATAAACATACACTGTACACACACAAATATATATATTTTAAATATTTGCATGAATATATTTCTGTCATGTTTATATTTATATTATGCATACATATTAATATAGGAACATAACATTTTTCTTAAATATATGCATGAATGTGTGTGTATTAATATATACATCATAAACACAAAGATATTTTGGATGTGATAAGTGTTTGACAGCACTAGTTCAGGCTTGAACACAGTCTGATGACGCTCTCTTTATCGGTTTCTCATCGATCAATACAGTAATGTGTGCTCTGAGCTACAGCCGTCTGATTGGCCGAGAGCGATCATGTGACGTCACTAATGGATGCGGGCCCTCGGGGCCTGATCACACCATCTGCTCCAGAGAGATCCCCGTCTTCTGTGGAGCTGCTTTACAGACCAAACTAAATACAATTATTTCTCTTTTTTTAAATGCCATGTCAGTCATCATCTCCGTGGCAAAAGTTACTAGAAGAATAAACTTTTAGGTGATGCTTTTTTGAAAACACGAATTGCAGGATGGACAAAAAAACCAAACACAGCTTTTATACATTTTTGGCTGATATTACATAACAGTATAAGTGGCATTTTCCCTCCAAATAAAGCAGAAGTGTGTCAGAACCGTATTTTAGCAAATAATCATCCTCCTGAACTGAAGATGTGCCTAAAATATAAGGTAAACAAACACTGCACACGTGCCAAAAAGACTCAGACCCAGAGCTGTTCATCAGTCGCTCTGACTGACAGACACAGTATATTCACTTCAGCCAGAGGAACACAACAGAGTCTCTATTCCCATTCACTGACTGTACACACACACACTCTCAGACCCATCACAGCATCTCCAGCCATCCCATAATGCCTCTCTGCAGGACAGAGACTCGGTCTGTGTTCAGAAAGGAATACTAATGCCCTGTACATACTGCCTATTACTTAAATTAATGCATATATTACAGAAAGAAATGAAACAAACATTAAGCAGTTGTCACATGATCTCATCACAGTGGTATAATAAATAAATATGGTAACTTTGAAATTTGTGAATTAATTGCAGACCGGTTTGTTTCCTCAGACCTGTGCACTGCATTGTGGGATACTGTGTCCAGGGCAAGTGTGCTTATGTCATCCAGACTTACATGCAAACACATTTTATACTGATCACTAGAGATGGGACTAGTCACCCAGATCAGAGCCATCCACTAGAACTTGTTTAGACTTCACAAGAGGGTTTGACTTGTTAACATAAAATACTGTAGATGAGGTGCAGAACTGACCGGTGAAGACCTCCTGGACGCTGCGTGTGGAGCTCTGCTGGGGCCCGGTCCTGAGGGTCTCCTCGGAGCCGCTGGTTCTGGACGGCAGCGAGCGGAGCTCCTCGGTCCAGTCTGCGGAGCGGCTGATGGGGCCGGTGATGCTGTAGGAGCGCTGGCGCTTGACGCGGCTCCTCGGGGCCCGCTCCGGCCCCCGGCGGGTGGACAGAGGGCTGTGTGAGGGCGAGGGAGCGGGCGAGCAGGAGGGCGAGCTCAGCTGGCGCGTGGTGGTCTTGATGTAGGACGTGCTGATGGGCGGATAGGGCTTGACCGCAGACTTCAGCAGCCGTGTGGCCAGAGGACTCTCCGGAAGGAACGAGACACTGCTCTTACGCCGCTGGACCAGCTCCTCGATGACCGTCAGACACTCCAGAGACCCGGCCGACCTACGCATTACAGACCACAATCAGTCACTTTATTACATAGTCCACTTCACACACTCTTCTAACAGTGAGTACATGTTAACTACAGCGGCAGTCGTTAGAGGGACCTGATCAATGTCTTTGTTCTGCAACAAAACAGGCTGTTTTGGTCACCATCGACTTCCATAGTAGGAAGAAAAATACAATGAGAGTCAATGGTGACCTAAACTTTCTGAAGAAATATCTTGCTTTGTGTTCAGCAGAACAAAGACGTTGGTGTGGAAGTAAATTATAGAATTTTTTTGATGACGGAATATTTACTTTTGGGTCAACTACTCCTTTAATAACTTTATTTTGATGGGTCCACAACACACTGACTATCGCTAACGTATTCTCCTAACCCTAACCCTAGCCACTAACCTGACTGAAGTTACTGAGTGAAACGTGGATCCAGACGGGTCTGAGGTTTCAGGAGATGCTTTGATAATATTACTGAATATGATCCAGATGTAGGATGCGTCAAAAATGTGTGTTTTTTTCAGCTTTTTGCTCTACTTTTAAAAGAGAATAAAAATCTGAGCGTGATACATTTCATGTCACTTAATCTTTATACATGTATCCCACTCTTCTTGCCACTTATTTAATATATATAACCATTAATAATAGGTCTGATCTCTGAGGAACGTGACAGTGCTGTCAAACACATATAAAATAAGAGTCTTCTTTACATAATACGTGGGTTTTATATTTTTAATTTGTAAGAACAGAATTTAGACGCAGCTTTAGAGTTGGTCCTAAAAGTTGCATGTACATTTAATAATGCAGATTTTTTTAGCAGTGATGCATTAAATCTTGAGATGCTTCTTCTGGGTAAATTACATATATACTAACGCTTCATGTTATTGTCAAATGAATCAAATACAAAACAAGAGTTTTAATGTGCGTGTATACTGTGTATATTTACTATGAATTTATAAATATATTTTTGTTATAAATACAAAGCCGTGTATGTATATATTTAGGAAATATATATATATTAAAAGAATTAGTGTGACTGCAAAGATACAATATTGGCAAAGCTTGAAATATATGTGAAGATAAATTATAACAACAACCAAAAGATCCAAATAATAAAGCCATGAGATTGTGTGAACATTATAAACGTGTGTAGTGTTTGTAAATATTTTCAACACATATACTGTATGTGTTCATCTGTACATGATAAATATACACACATTAATGACAAAGCATTCATTGTGATGCTTTGATTTCCTGATTAAAAGTCTTCTTTCTGCTGAAAATGAAATCCAGCTACACTCAAGTGTTGCTAATAAAGCAGTGCCTGAACACATGGTTTTGTTTGAAAGTATGACGTCTGATCTTATGATGATGATGCATGTTCATATACTCATACAAGCACATATTCTGTGAGGCGGGGTGAGTGGAGAGAGTACCTGAGGTCAGAGGCCGTGCTCGGAGGAGAGCGCTCCTCATCTTCCACCGCCTCCACGGCGCTCTCGAAGGACGCGGTCAGGTCAGGGAAGCTGGTGGTGCTGTCTGTCGGAGGCACCTCTGAAGGAGCAGGAGGAGGAGGAGGAGGAGGAGGAGAAAGAGGGGCCTCGGGCTCTTTTGTGAGCGTTTCCACGGCGACCGGAGCACAAAGGGCCTCATCGGAGAGCCCGTTCACCGCCGGCTCCTCCCCGGAGAGCACAATGCTGTTTTTGGGAATGGCTTCGATCACGGTGAAGGGCTCGGAGTCGGGGGTGGGGGTGTGTTTAGCATCGGCGGTGTGTTTGCAGTCCCACGGAGCCTGGAGCATCACGCCCTGCTTCAGACGGATGGCCTGCTGGATATCAGCCAGGAGATCCTCCTGCTCCGCCGCCGAGTGGAAGCTGTACATGTCCGTGTCAGAGCCGGAGCTCGCCACCTTCTTCTCCTCCTCCTGACGCGGATGCTCGGGCTCGTCCAGCTCATCTCCGGAGAGGTCAGGAGTCTTGTTGCAGAGCGACGGAGCGCTTCTGTCCAGCTCTTCTCTGGACGCACTCTTAGCCTTGCTGTGCTGCTTGCGCTTGCGTATGTGAGGGAACACCGAGGATCGGTCGCTTCTGTTTTTCTTCTTCCCTCCCTTGCCTCTCTTTGTGGCGTCGTGAATGTCGTCCAGCACCGCGCCCTCGGAGCGCTTCGGCTTTCCATCCTGATTGCCCATGATGAGCGTCTCTCTCACGCCATGACGGCACGGAGCTGTGCATCTGCGCAAGCGTCCGCTCGACTCGCTCTCGCTCTCAGAGGAGGAGGAGGAGAGAGCGAGGGAGGAGGAGGCAGTGATGAACGAGAGCAGCTCGCTGTCTTCCTCTCCTCTGCAGAAGGGAGGGACGTCTGCGTCTGCGTCTGCGAGGGGGGGGAGGATGTACTGCTGCCGTCTGCCCAGACTCAACGTCTCAAACAGCTTCTGAATCTGCATCGCGACACACTTTCTCTCACACACCCCAGCTACAGCACACACACACACACACATTCAGAAATCTGTTCAGAGCAAGCGGGAATAAATCTTAGTATGATTCAGCAATACATGAGCTTAGTAAAACCTTGTTTTTTGCACATTTGTTGTAGTTGTAGTTTGTGTTAACATTTTGAATTGGTTTCATTTTTATATTTTCCGCTTATGTATTTATTTTCTTTATATTTTCTGCTTCATTGTTTTTTATCTCTCTTTTATGTTAAATTATGTTGCTTTGTTTCATTTTATTACTTACTTTTTTATTTTGCTCTTTCAGTTTTAGTTTATGTACATACAGTATACACACACACACACACACACACACACACACACTACCAGCCAAACGTCTGGAAACAGGAAGATTTGTAATATTTTTAAAAGTTGTCTCTTAAGTTCATCAAGGCTGCATTTATTTGATCAAAAATACAGGAACAAAAGTAATATTGTGAAATATTTTTTTACCATTTATTAAAATGATTTCAGAAGATCATGTGACTCTGAAGAATACAGCTGAACATCACAGAAATACATTAGAAAATTGCTATTTTTCTATTACAATAATATTTCACAATATTATTTTTTTTTCCTGTATGTTTGATCAAATAAATGCAATCTTAGTTTCCAAATGTTTATTTATATACATATATATACACATATATAGCTGATTACTTATTTATATTTATTTATTAATTTTTGGACTTAAGTTAGCGTTTCTTTTATTTCACGTAGCGAAAATGTGTTTTAGTTGCAGATTAATAAACTATAATAACCCTGGCTTAAAAGATTAAAATCCTTTTATGTATGTAAAAAAAACCCAAGTTTAATAAATGTATAGCTATTGTTTCTATCTACTGCACTAAAGTATTAGTTTAGGTAATATAAACATTTATGTTCTCTGATTTATGGCCATTTTCACTGGAAAGACACACTTTTATGCTGCAGTGATTTATTTGATTATTTATCAATATTTTGTATCTTCTGCCAAATTAAACATCTATCCAACGCAGTCAGAAAGAAGGGATATCCTGTGTATTTAATCCGTTATTTGAAGGTTTAATATAATCTGACAATAATCCAGAAACTCTTAATGAAAGTGAATTCAAGAAACTCCACAGCAGTGTTTCTATTTAACACAGACACACACACACACACACACACACACACCTAGGCCTAAATATACTAATGAAAAACGTTAGATTTATATAGAAAAATATTTAGAAAGAATATAGATCACATACAAGTGTGTTTGTATTTATATATATATATAAAATATAGCTACATCTATATCTATATCTACACACACATTTATACAAACACACACATTTTTTAAATAAATGTGTATATATATTCACACGACTTTAATGCCAGAAATAATAAAAGAAAACAATAGAACTCACTTCTGTAGATCTTTAGTGATCCACTTGAATCTGTAACCAATTTTTTTTTAAAAAGAAGAGGCTAAACGGCTTCAGATCTGCTTCTTGCCAGAAACATGGATGCGATATTAAACCTGCCTCATTATCAACACACACACATTAACACACACACACATTAACACACACACACACACATTAACTGTGTTCTTCTGCTGCAGTGATCGTGTGCTTGTCTCGTGTTATACTCACTCATCAATCACTGCTGTATTTGCAAGCCTCCGTCACAACCGTGTGTGTGTGTGTGTGTGTGTTTCCCGCCGGCAGGATCTAATTGGACACCTGTGCTGTACGTCACCTGACGCAGGATTCCCGCCTCGACAGCGACACCCAGCGGCCGCTCTCAGTCATTACACGCAGAACACGCTGCATCAGTGCCTTTTAATACACTAGATTAGATTAACAAGGCGTTTGTTTTATACATATAAAATAAGTCAGTTATGAATAAATAATTAAAAAGAAGAAAGTTTAATGATTACATATTGATGTAATGCAACCATGATGTGATGTACCAATAAAAGGTAATGCAAAATAATAGCACTAAAAACATTTTCTAGAATTATTTATGCCATGCAAAACTCCAATGCCTGATTTAATACTAGTATTGTTATTATTTATTATTGTTATTGTATTTGTGTGTGTGAATGCCGGTGTGAATACATTTACAAGAATATACGGGGAAAAAAACTGCACTGGAAAGTATTACATATTTAGCACCTCATACAAAACATATAACCACAAAAACACCGTTGGTTTTATTGATCAAACATCTCAGTATAGACAAAACTCATTTAACTTTGTACAGCAGGTTCTAATTCATCACTCTCAGTGCTATAGTGATCAATATAAAGATGAGTATAGTCCTGAATAAAGAAACAGTGAACCAAAGTGTTTCAGAAAGTGTGTGTTTAACAATCTTATGCTTTCAGGTCACAAAATAAATAACGATTTATATAGATATATATAATAGACATTTCTTTTGACCAGTAGAGGGGAGTGTGACTCTATATTTGAGCTGAGATCTTGTAAAAAAGTCACAGAGACGATACTGTCTCCTCTGATTCAGCAGTGTGTAATATTACCACATGATCTCTGATCCTCCAAACATACTGGAAAAACAACACATATTCACAGGACAGACAGACATGATCAGCCAGTCGTTCAGATCTCTGTGAAAACACTCTTTTTACAGAGAGCACATCTGAACAACCAGAGAAGTTAATTTTCAGAGTCATTTACATGTTTTTGAGGGCATATTGTTTTCTAACCATATAAAAACACACCATATTTATTTATTTGTTATCAAACGCCACTCCATCTTCGCATTCAAATACAATCTGAACTACTTCATAAACAGGCACTGAACTCCCGAACAGATATGCATAGAACACAATAATCAAATATTACGTATCACAAATAAAACAGGAATCCATTATTGATCATTTTCCTCCCACATTGTACAAGTATAGAGTATTTTTTTGCCGCAGACACTCCTGAACCAGCTTGAACTTGTTTCTGCTGTAAAAACATAAAAAGGAGGATAAAATCCTGCAGGAGTGCTCAAACAGCAGCGTTTGTTCAGTGAGGTCACGACCTCACAGTTCAGCCGGTCAAGTGCACACTATCACATCAACATTAACACTCACAGCTTTGTTTTGAGGCATACTGGTTCATCCACGTTTACCTTTATGCAAACGGCAGACGCTTTTATTCATTGCATTCAATGTCTACATTTCATCAGTTCATGCATCCCCTGAGAACCAGCTGTTGCAAGCCTACTCTTTGAGCCATTGATGCATTTGCCAGATGCTTTTATCTAAATTGGCTTGAATTGCATTGAAGTTATGCAACCGTTCATGAATTCCTGGGAATCGAACCCAAGACCCTGCTGTTGCATGCCATGATCTAACCTCCCACATTTATGCAGAAATCCAAAGTGACTTGCATTGCATTTAAGCTATAAACTAGATCAGCTCATGCATCCCCTGGGAATCAAACCTTGCTGTTTGAGCCATTTGTATTTACGCAAGGACAGATGCTTTTATCCAAATTGGCTTGAAACCGTTCATGAATTCCTGGGAATCGAACCCATGACCTTGCTGTTGCATGCAATGATCTACTGTATAAGTCTCCCTCATTCATGCATTTGGCAGATGCTTAAATCAAAAGTGACTTGCATTGCATTTAATATATACTCTAGATCAGCTCATGCATCCCCTGGGAATCGAACCTTGCTGTTTAAGCCATTTACATTGATGCATTTGGCAGATACTTTTATCTAAACTGAATTGAATTTAAGGTATACATTGGATCAGTTCATGAATGGGAATCGAACCCGTGACATTAGTGTAGCATGCCATGATCTAGCCTCCGACATTTGTGCATTTGACAGATACATAAATCCAAAGTGACTTGCATTGCATTTAAGCTATAAACTGGATCAGTTCCGGCATCCCCTGGGAATCGAACCCATGACATTAGTGTTGCATGTCATGATTTGTTCAAGCCATTGATGCATTTGAGAGATGCTTTTATCCAAATTGACTGGCATTGCATTGAATGTATACACTGTATAACACTGGATCAGCTCATGTGTTCCTCAGGAATTGAACCCATCACCTCAGTGTTGCAAGTGCAACGATCTCCTCTTGGAGCCGCAGGAACGCTGAAGGGATCATCAGGTCATTTCCTCCCCGGCTGAATCCCAGCATGAGTCTCTCACAGTTTCTTCTTCTCAAAACGCAGGAGGCTTTTGCACTTGTTTTTACACTGATTTGAACAGAACAGGAAAAAGAAGCCAAAAAGCAGGGCTGTGATGGTGTTTGAGGAGCCGTGGGCAGCGGGTTTTTTCTGTCTCCGTCTTCCCACGGCCTCCCTCCGCTCTCAGGGGCTCAGATACAGAGGAATATCAGTATTGCACACAAGTATCTAACCAATGCTTTATTTGACATTAAAAAGTTTCCACATTTAATTGTACTTCAGTACAGTTTCTGCATTAGAATCACTTTCTGCAGCATTCTCACAGATTAAAAACAGCCAGACTTTAATATTACAACATTATACTAACTAAAAGTCACTTTGCATTAGAGTATTAGTAGAGTGTTTGGTTAGGGTTAGTCGAATACATTGACATTTACTTACATTATAGTCTGTGCTTCGCAGATTACTTACAAACTGTAACTAATCATAAATACATATCTCATATCAGTAATGCATTGACTACTTTTGGATTACTTTTGAGCATTACTTGTAAGAGAATATATTTAGTGCTTTACTTTACAATCTAATCAATAGCACTTAGCTTTTTTTACCTGATATCGTAAAACTGGATATTATCTCTGGATCTTAGGCAGACGGTCTACTAAGACGTGTACATGCAAAGATACTTATAGTTAAGTGGACTATCGCAATAAAGTGTTACCCTAAAAACATGAAGTGCTTTGGTTTTGTAGTGTGCACTTGACCTAAAGTGGAGATACATATTTAAAACCTTCACCAGGACGAACTCAAACCCAGCAGAGGCTTGTTTCAGTAAAACAGCACAAAATCACAGAGAAGCACAACACGTCCACATAACCCCCGTGAAACACACCGAGAGAGTTCACCCAACAACACTGCCGGCCGCGGGATCTTCTTCAGTGGATAGATAGGAGCTCTCTTCAGAAGATCTTCTTCTGTGTTCAGCCATGGTGTAAACGAGGACAGAAGGATCCTTTCTGGGTGAACTCTTCCTTCAGCATTAAATTAAAGTCAAAACAAAACTTATTTTATATACATTATGAGGCTGACCTGTAAGAAAATAATGTAGGGTTGGACCAAGAGATTGATTTGTAAAAACACGAGCCCTTAAATACCGCATGTCCCACCCGACCACAGGAAAGAGAAGGTTTATCTGTACAGGGTTCAGCAGTGGAGGATCCCCTGTGTCCAGCTTAAACTGACCTGTAAACTAGTGCTGGGCAATGATTAACCACCATCAATCACATACAAGTGAAGCTTTGTGTTTACGTGACCCTGAAGCATCATAAGGGGCAGTTTTTTAAACAAATACACTCTCCACTGACGTGCGGTTTGTTCGGAGACACAGAAAACCTGAACCTGAGAGAGCAAGAACATCTAATGTTCAGAAAATCAGCTTATATTACTATATTACTAATCGGAAATGAAGTTTTTGATGGATGAGTGCTGTTTAATTGTAAACTTAACAAAACTTAATAAAAATAATGGTTTACATAATGTACTGTATGTGTTTGTGTGTGTGCTGTTTATATTTATCACGCATATATAAATACACACCCATGCATATATCTTATTTGTTTATACTGTATATATTGACATATACTACAAATTATAGGAATATAAATATAAACATGTAACTGTATATATATATATGTGTGTGTGTGTGTGTGTGTGTACTGTCTATATGTATTATTTATATATTAACACACACACACACACACACACGTAAACAAAAACTATTTTGGACACAATTTTAATTAATCGCTTGACAGCACTAGTATGTATTATTATTATTTTATCATTTTTCTTAAATGCATGTGTGTGAGTTTATTTATATAGTCATAATAAATATCATGTGCATAAAAACTTATTTTGGATGCGATTAATCACGATTAATCATTTGACAGCACTAGTATGTATTCTTATATTTTTTTGTATTTTTCTTGCATGTGTGTGCATTTATACGTAATAAATATATACGCGTGATTAATCACAATTAATCTCTGACCAGCGCTGAGTGCTGTCCAGTCCTTCACACAGAGCTGCTCTAGTTCTCCACGGGGCTCTGTCTCCGGTACACGGCCGCGGGACGCCTCTGCTGGAGCGCTTTGTTGGGTTTGTTGGGTTTACTCGTCTGCTGCCAGCGACACAGCAGGATGGATCTGAAGGTGGTGCGGAAGGTCTTGTTGCAGAGAGCGTAACACATGGGGTTGACGGTGCTGTTGACGTAGCACAGCCAGTATCCCAGAGCCCAGAGCGTCTCGGGGATGCACTCGTCACAGAACGCATTGACCAGGACCATGATGTTATACGGCGTCCAGGTGATGATGAAGGCCAGGAGGATGGCGCTCAGCGTCTGCGCCGCTTTCTTCTCTTTCACCAGAGATAACTTCTTGCGTTTGTTGACCTGCGTCTTGGTCTTGCAGGGGAAGCGTTTGGCGTCTTTGCCATCGGGTTGATCTTTGGAGTCCAGTCCCTTTCTGGAAGGTTTGGTGTCTTGCTGGAGGTTCTCAGAGATGGAGTACATGGCTTCTCCGTCTTCCTCCTCCTCATCATCCGACTGGTTGAGGGACACGGCGGTTTCGTTATTGTTCCAGCTATCGCTGCTAGATCGGTCCGTCTCACTGCCACGACTCCTCCGAGCTGTACGACTCAACGGCCAGAACCAAAACCGGCCTGAGCTTCTCTGGTGGAGCTCGTAACTGCGCGAGTGTCCCGGATTCCCCACGCTGTAAAAAAATGAATCACGAATCAGTGAATCAATAGTGCGTGTGTTTTATTAATATATAAACAAATAAAATATATGCTTCAGGAAAGCTACCTGCAAAGCTCCTTGAGAAACTCACGATTAATCGCGATTATTCATTTGACAGACCAAAAATATATACATGTAAACATTTTCAAAATATGTACTTTTTACTTTAATAACTTTAATTGTACTCAAAAAAACCTTTGAATTACTTTTACTTGTGCAAAACTGGAATACCATGTAAAATAACTGAGAATAAAGCACCATTTCCATCCAGTGAGTCAAAGAGAACAAAACCATGGCCTCCTGGTGAACTGGCTCTGAATATGACTAGGGAAATTAGGAGAAGACAGAGCGAGCAGGCGAACACATTCAGTGCTGTCAGTGCTTTCGTTTAAGACAATTATACAGAAATACTTTGAGAAAAGACTTTCCTGAAGCGTTCCAGGACGACCAAAACAACATACAGCTGCTGTGAACGAGATCGGTCGAGGTCTCATAGCGCAAATCTCACCACGTTTTCAATGTGCACGGAGTAATTCATCGGCAAATGTGCTTCCATCGTACGCATTTTTTCTGATCGCATAGTTTTCAGTTTAATTTTTTATGCACACTTTTAGATTTATTTATTTTTGACAATATTCCAAAATGCGCATGAAAATAAATGCATGGAAACATAGCTATGTCGATGCTCATACCATTTTTCCCCGGACTCCTCCGGACTGCCTTGGTTCCCTGAACACTTGAGTCCAGCGAGCTCTTTGGAGCGGTTCTCCGTCTCCTTGTAGATCCTCCAGTAGAGGACGGTCATGATGGTCACAGGCAGATAGAAAGCAGCTATCGCTGTGCAGAAAGTGGTGATCGGCTCCGAGAGGAACTGGATGTAGCACTCATTCAGAGGAACCGTCCGCTGTCCGACGAAATACTGCCAGAAGAGGATAGCCGGGGCCCAGAGGATGAAGGAAATGGACCAGGCCAGTCCGATCATGGTCATGGCTCTCTTAGTGGTTCGTTTGGCTCTGTAGGTCAGCGGACGGGTGACGGAGAAGTACCGGTCGAAGCTGATGACCAGCAGGTTCATCACCGAAGCGTTGCTGGCCACGTAATCGATGGCCAGCCACAGATCACAGGCCCAGTTCCCAAGCACCCAGTGGTCCATGATTATATACGTAGTGTAGAGGTTCATCGAAAGCACTCCAATGATGAGGTCAGCGAAGGCCAGGCTCAGCAAATAGTAGTTATTCACCGTTTTTAACTGCTTGTTGATTTTGAAGGACACCAGGACCAGGATGTTCCCGGTGATGGTGACTAAAGACAGCGAGCCGCAGAGGAACACGATCATGATGATCTGCCAGACCGTGTGTCCTACAGGAGCATCCGGCGACTCGCTGGACACAAGAGAGCCGTTTCCGGTCAGATTGGAGGCTTGTGAATCATTGGCGGTCCAGAGGTCATGTGGGACGAATGCTGTGACGGGATTGGCTCGCATCCCCGGGGAGCTGTTGGTCAGGAGTAACCCGGGCTCGGCGCTCAGCGTCAGGTTCATGGTGGCATATTCTGTGGGTGAAGCTGACAGACCAGAGGCATTACATTCAGATTTAGTCATTTCATCCAAAGTGACATTAGAAGCAATCAGAATCCATAAAAAAGTGCTTAATGCAGTAAACATATGTTATATATAAAATATATTGTTATTAAAAAAATATATACAGTATTATATTATATTACTATTAAAATAATTTAACACAATATCACAGTCATTATATATATATATATATAAAATTAATTAATTATATTATATTAAAATTAAAATTAAACTAACTACAAAAAATATACTGTATATTATAATAATATTTTTTAAATTACATTATATTGTATAATATCATGTGACAGGCCTCCTATTGAAAAGATAATTACTACAAAATTAAATATTATTTTACATTATATGCTAATAAATACATAAAATAATAATTCATTACTGGGACATTATCTATTGATTTTACATAAATTAAAAATATATATATTTAATATTTATCTTTAAATAAAAAGAAATGTAAAATACAACGCAATCCTGTGTAAAATTCAAAACACAGGTAAAACACCTGTAAACAATAAATCCAGAATATTCCTTCAAATTAATGAAGCACATTATGCTCTATTTCTATTTCATATACTTCTTTATTTCTCCTAACAGCTATAGCTCTGATATCTGTCAGATAACGCCATGTTTTTTGTGACATTGAATCTTCAGCTTCTCTAAACTCCGAAGCTCTTGAGTTTGTGTCGTGATCCACAGGAAGAGGAAGATCGGCTGTGATTGTCTGATGTTTGCAGGATGTTTGAGTCTGATTGCACAGCGACAAAATTCAACGTCAAACTGTGGACGGATACAAGATCATCCTGACAAGACATGAGACTCTGGAGAAAGAGAAAACAGACGATGAAGTGCTAAGAGAGAGAAAGTGATACACACAGACACACACACACACACACACACACACAGGAGGAAACGATCATGATCTGATGCTGATCTCGTCTCTGCTCATGATGTCTGTATTCAATCATCAGCCTCATAATGTTGTTTTCATCCACGGGCTTCAGGTCACGTATGATATCGATTCACATCATGAGATGGCTTTAATTCATAACACCGCCATACAGCAGATTATTCAAATAAATGAATGTCCATAATAATAACCTTGATGATTCATTTACAAACCTAATTCAGACTGTGAATCTTTTAATATCCTCTCCAGAGGTGATCCATTATATTACACACAAACACACACACACACAATTACAGTACCTGAGCACAAAACACACACATATAAATCATTAAACATTAACTGGATGAAGTGATCTTCAGACGTCCTTCATCATGCACACTAATAACCATCAACACTAAAATATAAAACACGAAAAAAAATAAAATAAATTGATGTCGAACAGAAATGAGCCTGAATAGAGCAGAGAGAAACAGACATGTGTGTGTGTGTCTGTCTGATTGTGTGTGTGTGTGTGTGTGTGTGTGTCTGATTGTGTGTGTGTCTGTCTGTGTGTGTGTGTCTGTGTGTGTGTCTGTCTGTGTGCGTGTGTGTGTGTCTGTCTGTGTGCGTGTGTGTGTGTGTGTGTGTCTGTCTGTGTGCGTGTGTGT
>JAUMHP010000010.1:3032963-3058078 GCA_032361065.1 Enteromius trimaculatus | reverse complement strand
TAGTGACATATATTACTGTTTTAAGCAATGCACAACATGTATATATCTGTAAACAACTCAAAAAAGTGTTTTAGGGTGTTGTGACCCTTTAAGATTCATAAATCATCTCTCCACTGACGTCTGGTTTGTTAGGAGAGGACAATATCTGTCTGAGACACTACCATTAGAAAATCTGGAATCTGAGGAACAGAAACATCTAAATATTGAGAAATTTACTTTTAAAGTTGTTCAAATGAAGTTCCTAGCAATACAAATTACTGATCAGAAATGAAGTTTTGATATATTTACGGTAGAAAATTTGCAAAATATCTTCTTGGAACATGATCTTTACTTAATATCCTGATGATTTTTGGCATTAAAGGAAACCTATACAGTGTACTGTTGGCTATACCTGTGCTACTTATGAACTATACTGATTTATAAACCCATGACATGAACTGGCAACCGCAAGCATGAGAACTCATGAAAGACAATGAATATTTTCAGTCTCAAACATACAGTTGAGATCATGTTTGGATTTATTATAGTTCACCATAAGAAGGTTTGATAGCCGTGAGAATCAACACAGACTGTCTGTATGACACCTTCATATGAGCCAAATCTCTCAATAGTGATGACTAACCTCGAACTTACATGTTTGTCAATGTTTTCATGAGAGTGTGAGAATGGTTGCCAGGTTAGAAAGATAAATTAAACACAGGGATACAAATTTAAAGTCTTGACATCTGGCAACTGTATGAACACTTTTCCCCCCCATTTTTTGTTGAAAACAGAACATTTTGGAACGTTTTTCTGTTTTAAACTACATTTCTCTTTTGTTTTTTTTGTCAAAAAATTGCTATAGTTAGAGTTTAATAATGTGAGTGTTGTTTTGATTTGGAGACAATGGTCTTATCTGAATATTTCTCAAAAAGCAAACTGAATACTAGCGCTAGCGCCATCAGCACTGTTAAAAACAACGGCATGCTGATATTAACAATGTTATTGTTGTTTCATGGAAGAAAAAAGAGATGCTCTGATTGGGGGGATTTAAAGTTTTGACATCTGGCAACCGCAAACATAAACAGTTTTTTAACTCTATTTCAGCTTAGTCTTTTGTCATAAACAATACTGCATGTAGATATAGTTTATAGAGTTTAACAATGTCAGTGTCGTCTCGTCTTGGTCATGGAAGAAAAAAGAGAGAGAAGCTCTAAATGGGTGATTTATATGGGGGATAATGTTGGCTTAGAAAGCGTTACCTGGTGTCTTCTGCGCAGTTCTGGCGAGGGTGTGGGTGGAGGTGGGATGGGGGTGTTGAGCAGATCCGTGAGGCTAGCGTTCGGGTTGTGAGGCATCAGCTTGAACTGCCCTCCTTCTCTCTTCAGATCCAAACCGAAGATATCGGAGAGTAGGTCGGTGTCGTCTGTGGCCACCGTCAGATCGGCCAGGTCTTCCTCGGGCGAGGTTCTGTCCGTGGACTTCTTCTCGCCCTCCTCCATCTCTCCTCTCACCTCGTCTTGAGTCGGATCAGGCATGTTAGCCAGGAGCTCCGAAACCTTCATGGTCTTAGCGCCTTCCACCAGACTGCCTCCGAGGAAGCTGTTATAAACGATCCGGAAGAAGCCTCGAGCGACGCTGAAGGAGAAGTGCAGGAGTCCCAGCAGGACACTCCAGTAGAAGGACACCAGCGTGGTCACCATGTCCTTCACCGTCATCTTCTTGGCTTTCTTCACCTGCTTCTTCAGGCTCTTCATGGACAGCACTTTCATTATGAGCATCACGTTGCATCGTAAGGCAAACAGAGCCGTTCTGACGGTGGTGACGGAGAAGAACCCCATCTCTGGACTCTCCTCCTCGGGTTTCTCTCTCTCGCTGTCCTCTTTAATCGCTGAGCGCTCTCCGGCGTCGGACATCTGTGCTGCCAGCTGCATCTCGAAGATGGTGTCTTCACAGAAGTTGACGAAGAGCTCCATTTTCTCCTTCTCACCGCCTTCGTTCACCACGTCAAAGATGAACTGGCGCTTGGACTCTTTGACCTGCGGTTTCTCCCACTGCGTGCGACTGGACTCGCTGATCTCGAAGTAGACGCGCTCAATGCGTTTAGCGCTGCCCATGATCTCGATGCGCCCTAGGTAGGGCTGGAAGTAGTTTAGTACGCTCTCAGCCAGCTCCAGGAAGGTCTGGAGGCGTGAGTCATGAGGCATGTGCTCCGAGAGGTTGGTCAGAAGCACGGCTACGTTGAAGCCGATGTCCTTGGCCGGTTCGTGGAAGCGCTCGACGAACTCTTCGTAATCCAAGAGCTCGTTTTCGTCGGTTTCAGCGCAGGAGAGCAGGAACTCGGTCTCAGACTGGGTGTAATGTTTATGGCTCTCCATGGCCTTGTGGAAGTCTCTCTTGGAGATGACGCCTTTGCCGTCGAGGTCGTACTCTTTGAAGGTGTCTGACGAGGTCAGATCTTTCAGTTTAAGGAACATGTCGAAGAACTTGAGGATCATCTCCACATTGTTGGAGGACTCCACCAGCATGTCCACCATCTGCTTCCCGATGGTGCCGTTCACAACATTTCCTAAAACCAAGGGAAAGATGATCGTTTGACTTCTTGCCCTGGAATATTACTCAGGCAATCAACAGACGAAGCAAACCTTCACCTTCCAGCATGGACAAGAGCATCACGACCATATCCTTCTGAAGATCCATGAGCTCCTTCAGCAGCTCGATTTGACTTGAGTCCTGGAGCATCAACATAAGACACGGGAGCAGATAAACGTGGGATCGAGCGTATCAGGGTGTATTTGTAGAACCTCACAGTAGATGTTTACCTGAGACAGCTTCATCTGCATATGTGCAAAAACGTGCAAGAACCCAACAACTGCGTCCCACAGACGGCTGTGAGCCAGACTCTGCTGGTTCCCCGTACAAGGACCCTAAACCCACACAAACACTCCGATTTAAAGCCAGAATTTCTTCCAAAAAAAAATATTGATTACAATAAATAATCAAAAATCATGCCAAATCAAATGAATTTACTTCAAAAATTATTAACAATAATACGGCTGTATAAAGCCTGTTTTATTTGGCTTGGATCGTCGAAAATGCATAAAACATAAATGAATCAATATTTTTCAAATCAAAAGAAAATATAATAATTCCTTCATAATACAACATTGCATTTTATATTTTATTTATGTTTTAATTAGTGCTGTCAAGAAATTAGTCACACCCAAAATAAAAGTGTTTGTTTATATGTGTTTGTACTGAGTATACGTGTTTATAAATACACACATACAGCATGTGCATATGTATTTTACATTTGTATAAATAAGTTTAAAATATAAACATAACTT
Organism: Enteromius trimaculatus; assembly: GCA_032361065.1. Classification (NCBI taxonomy): domain Eukaryota; kingdom Metazoa; phylum Chordata; class Actinopteri; order Cypriniformes; family Cyprinidae; genus Enteromius; species Enteromius trimaculatus. The sequence continues at coordinate 3,054,752 of JAUMHP010000010.1, read as the reverse complement.
ATTTTTCTTATACATACATGTCCGTGTGTGTATTTATATATACCAATAAATACAGACACACATGTGCACACACATATATGATGCATATTATATAAATAATAACTTTTCTTTTGGATGTGATTACGATTAATCATTTATTATAATAATCAATCATTATTTTTTTTGTCAAATAAAGTGCTGTTCAACAGACATTTATGGGTAAAACCCTTTCCAAAATGGACCATGACTGAGTGTTATTTAATAATCCACATTTTAATAAATTGTATAATTATTGTCCTTATTTTCCTCTCTTTTATATATCCTTATTTTATCATTATTATGCTCCAAAGTACATTCTACTACACAATAGTAAATGTTTCCGGTTTTTAACTTGATTAATTTTACGTTTTTTTTTTATGTATTTTGTCAGTTTCTAGAGATTCTGCTTTAGAACGTAAATTCTATTTTAGTGACTGGAGTCCATGATCTAGATCCTCGGTGCTCCGATGACTTCCTCGTGAGGTATAGATAAACGAAACACACCTGAATGTACTCCGTGAGCGTGTTGAACACTTGTTTGGCTACATTGATTGCTTTGGAGAAATTGCGCTGGCCCTGCTCATCGATGACGTCTTTCCCAGAGTAGTACCAGTAGAAATCACTGATGGACTCCTGAGGACACACACAAACGTGTCAGATGTGTGTCAGGAGAGTGTGATCCTGGTGTGTTTGAGGAGGGATGGCTCACCTGGACTCTGAGCAGGTAATCCACGGTGGAGATGATGATGTTGACCGTCGTGTTGTTACCCGTCTGTGTTCTCAGGTAGTTCTGGAAGTCTGACGCACAAATACACAGTTACTGTCACGATTTGTGCAAAAAAACTCATCACCACACACCGATAACTTCTACTCACACTTTATGGACAAAAGTATTGGCACCCCCTTCTTTAAGGCACTTCCATAACTGTGGCAACAAAGATTCTCTGCTGAACAGTTTTGGAAGTGTCTGAAATGAATGTACCCATATGTACAAGTCTCTGGTGTTTGGTGATGAGTTTTTGGCTCGAGGTCTGCATTTGAAGTCAGACCAGTCAAGTTCTTCCACAATGACTCAATCATTTCATTTTGAACATTGCCTTAAACATGGAAACTAAAACTAATTCAAAATATTAACACAAACTAATTTAAGTCAATACAAGTACATTTCAGCTGCACTTTATTTTACAGTACTTGTATATATATGTACTTACAGTGTTCTTTCCTAAGAAGTTTATGGTAATATAAGGTTCAGGGGTCAGTACTTAGATATTACAATTACTACAATAAGTAACAGGAATGTAAAATAAAGTGCTACCTTAATTTCTGTAGCACTTTCTGTGACGCAAATCATTGCTAAGCAGCTTTACAGAAAATGAAAGTTTCTACATAATGTTTAGTAATCGCATTGATGTCCTTATAGCAGAAATACGGTAAAAATCAAGGGAAGCTCACCTGAGTTGTGTCCCTCACAGAGCAGCTGCAGGAAGCGGAAGAGGTCACAGGTGAACTCATCATCCTGCATGACCTTCTCACCTGCGCAGCACAGAGCGGTGTGTTAGATGTCGAGAGCGTGTGTGTGTGTGTGTGGAGCAGACTCACACACAGAGAGCTCCGTCCTCAGACGTCTGCTGTCAGACTTCATCAACACAGAGCACGAGGAGCTAGTGCTGCGATACACAGCTACAGAACACAGACGAGACGCTAATCTACCAGACAATGTGCTGCTATCAGTGCTGAGGAGGACACACAGTAGAATTATGTCGTTTAATTACAGGTTACACCTTATTTAGTAACACTTTATTTTAAGGTGTCCACAATACAGAGTAAGTGCTTGGCAGTAGCTGTTGTGCTTACATAAAACAAAACGTACTTACCATGTAACTAAGTTATGGAAGAGTTTGTAATTATGTAGATGTACAGTAACAGACAGCTACTGTTACAAATGTCTTACACACTGAGTCTGTTACACAGATACTTACGTAACTAAAAGATTGTCACATTTATTTTGCAGACTTTATACAATGAAATTATAAATTCAAGAACACAGACATAAGCAACCTAAAATAAAGTGCATCAAGATGGTACTCAAGGGTAACTCGGTCTGTAACATATGTGTAACAATAGCTGCCTGTTACATCTACATAACACCAATTACAAGCTGCTCCAGAACTTAGTTACATGATAAGTACATTTTATTTGATGTAAGTACAACGGCTACTACTAAGTACCTAATTAGCTAATTACTCTGTATAATGATATCTTAAAATAAAGTGTTACCTCTTATTTATGCCATTGTTACAATATAATTATATATTTTAGTACTGCGTAATATTATATTATAAGCGCAGGGTTAGGATTAGTGTTTGGTTTAGGGTTAACTGCATGTAATTATGAATCATTTATTGATAATATTTTAGGAAGTACACGCAACGTGTAACAAGGACATCTTAAAATAAGGTGCTACCCAAAATAAATCTAATACAGTTTCTGAGAAAATATGTGTAATTAAATCATTAAATAAAATGTGTAATTTTTCTACAGAAATAGTTAACGAGTATAAAAGGTGTTACGTTTGAATAAACTGTGGTTGTTCTGTTGTTTTTCTGCTTTCCCTAGAGAGAAGCTTCCTGATTGGAACGATCGGAGCGACGCGAGGGGAAGTAACAATCACTTTTATTTCATTTACATTCTTAAATATTTAAAACACTGTATTTTTGCACCTTTTTACAAAATGCATTATATTTTATGCTTTAAAAAAAGCTCATCATAAGATTTTACCTCAATTAATATAATACTTATAATATTTATGGGCTAAAACAAGAGTCTCATATTACATTGAGGACTGAAGATTAAATAAAGACATTATTGTTGTAATAAGAATATATAATGTTTATATTGTGGAAGATGTTGGGAAAATATTCTGGGACACACATGACTGATAGTTATTCATTTAAGCTTTATTCATGAAACGAGCAGCCCAACACAGATCTGATCCGAGCGAAGCCTGAGAGATCTGACAGAGACGTCTGGAGACGAGGAGCTGCTCTGGTCACGGAGGAACACAGATCTGAGCTCTCAGATAAACACCGGTGTCACATCTATCATAACCTCCAGAGATCACACACACATGTTCTTCTCACGAGCTGACCTGAAAGTGCTTGGTTTTCTTCAGTTTAAAGTCTCTCCCTGCATAGACAGCATCCACACGGAAAGAAAGCGTCTTTCATTAAGACCAAATTCTCAGAAAGCCTTAAACAGGTGAAAAAAATCAGATAAATGTTCATTTTTAATATGTAACCCCATTTCCAGAAAAGTTGGGCATTTTACAAAATACAACAAAAACTAGAATCTTGATTGAATTCTCTCTACGCTGTAAAACAATGCTTTTCTTACTTGTATTCAGCCAAAATACCCAGAAATTCTTACATCAAGAAGGATTTACTAAACAAGTAAAGATAACCTTCCTTATAAGTGAGTTTTTGCTTGAAACCAGTAAAATAATCTGCCAAAAGGGTAAGCTAAATAACGTTCATTCAAACAGAAAGCAAGATTATTTCGCTCACACCACTGACGAAAAACAAGACAATAATTTTTACTTGATTTAAGAATTTCTAGATATTTTGTCTGGAAACAAGACTGGAAATCTAAGTAAGAAACATCCTTTATTTACCTGAAAAAAGCTCCACAGTCTTCCAGTGTTTTTCACTGAACTTTACTGTATTTTGTAAACGTAAACTGACTGAAACACAAATTAAAGTCAAAGGATTGTAGAATTTCCAAGTGAAACTGTTAATAACCACTCCACAATAATCCGGTGAGGTGGTACGAGGTGCTGTCTATGTAGGGCACACTACATCACAGAGATGACAAACTAAACACACTCTCAGCTGAGCTTCAGGTCGATGACCAACCAGAAAAGAAGCCTGATGACTTCAACAACACACTCTGATCATTAGCATGCAGAACTAGCAGATTACACCAGTGCTATGCGTTTACTACACGTTATGATACACAATAATACATGTGACGGATATCTGTGGTTTGGTTAGACTTCCTCTGGTCCATCATTAAAACGTCAAACTGAAGTGATGACGCATGATCAAACCATTTCAGACAGAAATGCAGATGGATGACAGGAGAGAAAACACAACACTGATCTGCAGAAAAACATGAAGAAACAGCCTGACCATCAACAAAAAGAGGAAGAGTGGAGGAAACAGCAGGAACGACAGCACACAACACCCACTGAACAGCTCAGACCAATCAGAGAGGAAGAGGAAGAGGAGGAAGAGGAAGAGACTGGGGCAACTGCTGCTGAGAGACCACCACCATCATCATCCTCTCAGAGCAGCTCGGCCAGAACAAACCACAGAGACACACGCTCCTAACCAAACACCCAGCCGCTGCGACAGGAAGAGGAGAGGAGGAACAGGAGGGGGAGGAGCTTACAGACTACAGATATGCCCACTGCTAACGGCTGTTTCTGCAACTATCGCCACTCTCCCACGGATCCATTCATATTTCAGTCTTACTTACTAAAAACACTTTTCAGTTTTTGTCTTCGTTTTTTAGCCCTTGGTTATTATTTAGCCCATCCCAGACCCAATCTTTCAATAAAAGATAAAACTAACAACACTCAAATACAACAACAAGATGTCCTTCTAAAATAATGAAAAATACTATAAAACTATAAATTACTTAATAAAAATCTTAAAAAAAAATAAAAAATGTAATATGTATATATCTAAGTGCTGTCATACTATTAACAACAATTAATTGCATCCAAAATAAAAAGTTTTCATTTACATATGTGTGTATATTATTTATTATGTATATATATACACACACAAACATATCCCCTGCATATATTTAAGAACAATATGTTATGTTTATATATTAAATGTTTACATATTATATATATTTTCAAAATGTATACTGTACAGTATGTGTCTGTATTTATACATATATATATATATATATATATATTCTTCTAAAATAAAACATTCCATTAAAATAATCCAAAAATGAAATGACTAAGATTAATGAAAACATATTTTTACTATGATTTTATTCTATTTGTGATATGTGAAACGCTAGCTACTAGCTCAACTAAAACTAAGGTGTCAGTGGTTTTATTGTAAATATATTTCAAATGTCATTTCCCTCACAGGATGAATGATTTGAGATGTGACGGATGTGACACTTGTTCCTGAAGATTCTCCAGTGATCCTGGTGCGGTTTCATTTATTCCACAGGGTCAGATGTGGCCGTAGTTGAAGAAACACCCTTAAATATGAACTTACTTTGCATCTCAACACTGCTGTTTCCTGTTATCGGTGAACGGCGGTAAATTATCGGTCAAACCGATTATCGGTCTCTTGAATCGAAACAGCATCCCTGTTCTTACATCTAGAACGACAGAAACTGAGCGAGTCCTGAGCGTGATTGGCTAGCGCTCTAGTGGGGGCGGGTCATGTGACAGGAAACGCAGGGCAGAGGGAAGGTGTTGGGCTCAGGGCTAACCACACAGCTAAACCACAGCAAAATGGCAGAAGGCATAATTACCACGCTCATGAGTGATGACTGATAAAGGGGAAGACGGTACAAAACCGAAAGAAAAAAAAAGAAGAAAAAAGGAAAGAAAAAAGTGAGAGGTCATACAGGTCACAAGGTCAGTCGCTGTTGATTGGGCAGAGCAGACTTGGATTCAATCAGCACCATTCTGAACAATCACAACAGATTCAAGTCGACCTTTCATCTGTCCACACCGTTCACAGCCAATCAGAACACTGATGATTGACAGACAGCTACGGGGACCAATGAGAATTCATTTGACGAAAGCGAGTCTGACTTCAGCAGAAATGATGCAGATTGAATCCAAACCTGAGTGAATAAAGTGCAGAACCGTTTAGAAAGGGATTCATGACAAAAGAATTCAGAGAGAAAGAAATAATCAGAGGAAGAAAAACACTTGTACAGGTTAAAGGAATTGTGCAGACAAACATGAACCTCCTGCCATCGTTTCACTAACGACAGAGATCACTGCTGAGCTTCTACAGTAACAACCACCTTACCGTAAACCAGCACACGGCGCTAAACTACAGTAATAAAGAACTGCATGAACATCTGCAATATTAAATATATCTTTAAGAAAAATCTTTCAAACAATAAAAATAGTACTCTAAAATAAGGAATATTTTTTTAAAATAACAATAAAAAAAAAATTACAAATCTTGACCTAAAAATACTGAAAACAAAAAGAACATTCATCTGAAATAATACAAAACAAAAACAAAGTGAAGCAGGCATTTAATGTGTAAAAAACTGAATAACAAACAGTAAATCATCTCTCCACTGACGTCTGGCTTATCAGGATCTGACAATATTAGAAAATCTGGAATCTGAGGAGCAAAAAAAAAGTTTTGATATATTTACAGTAGGACATTTACAAAATATCTTCATGGAACATGATCTTTACTTTTTTAGCATTAAAAACATTATTAATAATTATGACTCGTTATATATTGATTCAAATATACCTGTACTGCTGATGCTGCTATGTCACATATATATATATAATTAAATATAAATGCATAAAAATGTCTATTTTTATAAATGTATATTATTTATACATTACATATATTTATTTTCATTTCCAATCATTTTTATTATTAAACTTAGCAGCTTTTTGTTTCACTTTATTTAAGATGATGAAATGCTAGCTACCAGCTAAATTAGCTTTGAAAATACTAAAATGATTTCAGATGTGGTTTCCGTCTCAGAATGAATGAGGATCTGATTCTCCTGTGATGCTGCAACAGAAGAAGCTCACGCAGGTCTGGAGCAAACGATGACAGAGCGTTCATTTTTGGGTGAACTAGTCCTTTAAAAGTCATGTTACAACACAGCAAACATAAAGAAACCTGAAAAAGAATAGAAAACCCATGCTTCATCTCTGAGAGTCGAATGAAATGAGCTTTGAAAGTAAGTGTCACTTCTGAAAGACAGACAGCACAGGTTAGGGTAGGGTTAGTGTCTTACGCACACTGTTGAGTGCTCTTTGTTCTCATCACACCCTTGTGAAAAAAATCATCAGGAGCTTTTTTTAGATTCAAGTCTGAGTATTTCAGTCTGAGGCCATAGCAAGCATTCATCATCATCATCATCATCATCCACTCAAACGTACACAAACATAAAGAAAAAGGAGAAAAGAATTCAATCTGACAGAGACATGTTCAGAATGGATTCTGGGATACATGCCGTGAGCGCTCAACACAAAAGGAGCATTACTGTAGTTTTAAATCAATAACTCAACTCAGTTCAGACAGTAATGATGTGATAAATCAAGTGGAATGAAAACGATGATTCCATGCCTTGATAAGATTACCCGCTCTATCACGTGACACAATCACACAGATCGTAGTTATGGATTATATATCAGCTGTCTCTGAATATTAATCATACCTGATCCTTCCTCCGTCACCATCCCGAGACCTTCCGCTTTATTCTGCCTCTCGAAGGCGTTGAGATCCAGAACACTGGAGAACAAACATCATTCACTGTAATCACTATGATCTCACACACACACACACACGCTTCGGCTTCTGTCACATGACGCTCAGCAGGAAGTAGATTTACCTGCACGACTGCATCAGTCCCGCCAGACTCTGGAAAAAGCCGACGTCTCGTTTGTCCTTCAGATAGTCCAGCATCTTCTGCAGGTGGACGACAAAACATATACACACGTGTCAAAGTGCAGCACAGAACCATGGGATTCCAGCCACATAACCAGCACAAAACCAGTCAAAAAGTCCATTCTCTGAAATTGAGATATATACATCATTCATAAATACTCTCTCCACGATGTCTGGTGTGTTAGGAGAGGACAATATTAGAAAATCTGGAATCTGAGGGATATTACGGATATTATTATGAACTTTACAAAATACCTTCATGGAACATTATCTTTATCTCAAGTGAGCTTTGCTAAGAACTAAATTTAAAGTAAATGTTTAAATGTTCATATTTCAACAAATTCTAGTAGAAACAATTCTTTTCTTTTGTAAAAAGTTGACATTTAATGTCAACAATTGAAATGTTTGTATAGTGTTTGGTTATGAAAAAGTGTGTGCAGGTTACTGATGTTATCATTCAGGATAAAATAAGCTGAACAGAATGTTCTTGTGTGTGTGTGTGTGTGTGTCACCTGCTGGACGGTGGAGTTTCCTCCGTTGAGGATGGCGATGCCCAGCTTCAGCGTGGAGGCCACCATCGGCCCCATCTCTCCTGCACCAAAACACACTCTCGTTAGCGCAGGCTTACGACACACACCTGATCAGGCTCAGGGTTCAGTGATTCCTGACCTTTGCTAGCGCTGATGGTCTGCAGCACCATCTCAGCCGCGCCGCGGTCGTGGAGCCGGGCCTGCTGGTACAGCAGCTTCTGCTTCTCCATCTCCTTCTCCTGCAGGACAGAGCGTCACAACATCACTGCTTTACACTGGATCCTAAAACAGCAGCTGCTCCAGCGAACACACCAACTGCCCTAGAATTAAACCGTTGAGTTTTACTGTTTTTATATCCATTCAGCAACTAAGACTGATGGAAAATGAAAAGTTGTTCTTTTCTAGGTCAATAGGAACTGTACTCTGATTCAGGCGTAATGATGAAGGAGCTTTGCTGCAGCAGGAGCAGTGATATCACAGAGCGCCTGAACACTGAACGACAGCAAAGCTCCTTGATTACTACACCAGACCTGGAGATCGCTGAATGGATTCAAAAACGGTAAAAATCTAGCGAGTTGGAAATTTTGCCCATTTTCAAAAATGGTGGAGTGTTTCTTTAAACTTAAATCTGATTGGATGACCGGTTTCACCACAGAGCGACGGAACAAGAACTGCTTTGATGACTGCGTCTTGCGTACGGATCTATTGTTTACTCAAAGCTAAACGTGTCTAATATGAGTTTAAATATCATATTGCGCAGCCTTATAGTCATACTTCAACACAGTTTATCTCAGATCTTGTAAATTAATTAGAGCAAAGACGTGTGTAATCAGTTTATAGATTTAACGATGCTATCTGATTGGTCATGGACTCCTGTCTGAAACCAGCAGAAACCGGACTGGCAGCACCAGGACGAAAATCCATCTCAGAGAACAAATCCGACACCCACCTCAAAACTCTTGACCTCCTCTTCATCCTCTTCCTCTTCATCATGACAGCTCTGTGAGCGTTCATACAGACAGCACAGGATTACTCCGAGCATCTCTCACAGACGATCTTATAACGTCTTGTTAAACGAGTCTCACCTTGGCCATGATATCAGCGTAAGCCATGTAGAGACTGTCCTCCTCCAGTTTACTGCAACAAACCAACCACAACAGCAGTTTAGAGGAAGTGTGAGAGTGATCTGAACTGAAATGAACTGCAGATGGAAGGAAGCCCACCACTTCTCGGTCAGAGCGGTTCTGCTGAAGAGCTGTATGAGCTGGTGTAAGGGGTCGATGTGTTTGGTCATCTCGTCCTCCTCCGTCGGCTCCTCTCCACCCGGTTTCTAAAACACCAAACAGCCTCAAACACGATTCTCAGACAAGACAAATACACACCACGAGCACCTCGAGAAACCAGACCAAACCTCCGACGATAACAAATACGAAAAAGCTCAGGAAGCATCTATCCAGCTCTTGAGAATGAAGCTTCCAAAAGAAGAACCATGAGTTCTTTTGTTTGGTTCTAATCAGTTCTCAAGCAAAGCATTTCTTTATTTGGTGTGAAGAACAATCTAATGATCTAAAGAACCTTTTCCCACTATGAAGAAGCTTTTGTTCAGTGAAAAGATCACATGGATGTTCTTCACAGAACCATCAATCCCAATAATAAACCTTTATTATTAAGAGAACAGAAATGTCCTTTATCATCAGATCAGTGACTGGACTTGTGATTGAAAGGGGTGGTGAAGATCTGAAAATCTCAGACATGTAGTCTCTTAATTCTGACTACTTCCTTAATCAGCACTACTTTCAGAGCCTCAGTTCAGATTAGCAAAAATCAGTGCATGTGTACAGAGAGGCAGTTTCAACAAAACACTCAGAATTGAGATTCTGCTTCAAGAGCTCTCCTCATTTGTTGCGAAAGAAGAAAAATACATACGGCCAAATCCTCGATCAGCTTATCCTCAAAATAATGCTCTTCTGTCTCGATCCAGGACTTCTCATATCCCTGGAGGAACAGGTTCACTGCTCTGTGCCTGAGAATCAGAGAATCAGAATCAGGAATCACCGAGATCCTCAAAGATCCAGGAGACAGCAGGTCCTCACCTGGGCAGGTTATAAAGCGGTGCCATCCTGAAACAGGCCACCACAGCTCTCTTCCTCTGTTTGGACAGCAGCTTGTGCCACACTGCCTTCTTACTGCGCTGAGGATGCTCCACCTGCTCCAGCAAACACAGACACTATAGAACCCCTCCAAAAACTCTGTTAGTACCAGCTCTAATCTGCTCAATACAGCTATAAGGCATGAAGATATTAAATATGCGTTTGTCTCTGGAGCGCAGATATACGTGTAGAAATACACAACAATGCACTGTATGGGTCAACATTATACATTTCTCTTTTATCCCAAAAATCATCAGGAGATTAAGTAAAGATCATGTTCCATGAAGAAATTTTTTTGTTTTTGGAAATATCCTACTGTAAATGTATCAAACTTCCTTTTTGATTAGTAATATAAGACAACTCTAATGATTATTTTCTCAATAGTCAAAAAAATGACCCTTATGACTGTTTTGTGGACCAGGGTCACATATAAACATTAACATCATGAGTTTCTGTGAAGCTGCTTTGAAACTTTGTCAAAAGTAATATATAAATAAAATTAAAATTGATCTGAGAGGCAGAAGAGTCTGAATCAGTCTGTGATATTCTGACATACAGTAACCACTCTGTGAAAATGATTTTGTTTTATTGTTGTAAATAAATCAAAGATTATTTAATTCCATGTATTAAGTGAAAACTGTTTTGGCGTGATCTTTTTTCAGTGCCTGAGATCATTAACATATGCCCCGCCCACATCCACATATCAGGCCTGATGATGACACCTGTGGCTCAACCAATCATAAGAGAGTCTAGAATACTGTAGAGTAAGAGCCAGTGCTCCTGACCTGATCGAGGTGGAAGAGCACATGAGCGATGTTCAGGACTCTGTAGACGGTCTTCTCCGGGTCAGACGTGTCCTCGCTGCGGTTCGGCATGTCTTTATACAGCGCCATCTGCCAGCGGATCGCAGGATCCTCCAGCTGCGCTCACACACACACACACACGCTTGTTTTCATCACAAGTGAAGCTGCAGGTTCATAACCGCTGTGCTGTTTATTATGCAATGATTCACTCAACCATTCTGATTTCACAACACGATTTACATTAACAACACTAGAACTGGAAAGATCTCCTTATTGCTTGGATAAAAGTTTGAAAATGATATCTCTTTATATGAACAAACTAGATTTCTTTTTACCCCTCTTGCAGATTATTTTGCTGGTATCAAGCAAGAAATCCCTTAATTTTGACTTGCTTTTTCCTGAAAATAATCATTTTTACTTTTTGATTTAAGAATTTTTAGATATGTTGGCTGAAAACAAGGCAAAGAAATCAAGTAATTCTGAAATTTGCAGCAAAAGCAGAATGGTCTGACTTTAGTGTGGTGAAACTATAAACACATGTGAAGGAAACGGAGCTGAACGAGACGCAGATGCACTCTCTAGCAGCAGGTGGTGCTGATGGAGCAGCAGATACAGCGTTTCCTTGGTTACTGCTGCGGTTACAAACACATTATACAGAGGAGAAACTAAAAGAAATGAAATTTCTCTCCGAGTCAGTTCATCTCAGAGATACACCAGCTGTATTGCAATTCATTTAACTCTTTCCCGCCAAACATGTTATTTTCTGTGTTCTCTCTGTCTAGGGGGCGCTATCACAGACCTCCTTAACGAGTCTAGAAAGCGCTGATCAAAAACACAGACCAGGAAGACTCAGAAACCACCGATCGGTCTCATATGTAAGCATATGCATATGAAAAATAATGTGTTCATCATCACTAACTGCATATAAATGAAAACTGCCCCATGTTACTGAGTGAAGTGTGGATCCAGAAAGTGTTGAGGCTTAGAGAGAACCGATGAAAGACATCTACTGCAGCTTTGCTTTGATAATATTACTGAATTTGACCCAGATGTAGTGCTGCTTTTTTATGAAACCTACCTACATTCAAGTGTAGAGTAAGACAGATTGTTCGTGTGAAAGTAGGCTAACTGTAGTGCAGTGAAGTGCTGCCGGTGATGAGATCCTCTGCTCTACTGCTCCTCTCACTTTTACCAGTTTACTGCATGTAAGCATGTGTTTGCTGCGGATCTGGGCGTCTCTGCTCTTGAGAGGAGCTCTCGTGTGTTTAGAGTCCACAGACGAGGCCTTCTTCAGCTGGGGCAGGTTTGTCCTGGAGGGACGCCGGGTGATGTCCAGGGTGGAGGAGCGTTTGAGCAGCGCTGCGTGTTTGTGAGGGATTTCTGGACCCGTGGCTTTAGTCTGACCACTCTTCATCCACTTTGAGAGGATGACGAGTCTCTTGACCAGCTTTCTGAAGTTTAACGCACGGTACTGACGCATGCAGACGCACACATGAGGGACGAGACGGAGATGAGTTACACACACATGCAACAGCTCAAGGGTCAATGACATGTGAGGATGCACAGGGCTGCAACAGGAAAAACCGTGCGGGGAATCGGTGTTAATTTTGGTTTTATACTTTTAAACAAAATGACTTTAATTCAGAAACTGAAAATATGTTCAGTAACCAATCTGTTTGTATTGTTTAATGATGTATACACATTTAATTAAAATAATATGTATTTAAACAGATACTTTAAAGAGATAATAATTATATTTTGGCATTTAAATGTTTCATTCTTTGTTATATTGCAGCCATTTGCTAAAATCAAGTTAACTTTTTCCTCATTAATGTACACACAGCACCCCATATTGACAGAAAAACACAGAATTGTTGACATTTTTGCAGATTTATTAAAACAGAAAAACGGAAATATCACATGGTCATAAGTATTCAGACCCTTTGCTCAGTATTTAGTAGAAGCACCCTTTTGATCAAATACAGTCTTTTTGGGAAAGATGTAATAATTTCCCTCGATTGCAAGCAGTCGTCCTGTCCCTGCAGCTGAAAAACACCCCCACAGCAGGATGCTCCTCCACCATGCTTCACTGTTGGGACTGTATTGGACAGCTGATGAGCAGTGCCTGGTGTTCTCCACACATAAAGCTTAGAATTAAGACCAAAAAGTTCTATCTTGATCTCATCAGACCAGAGAATCTGATTTCTCATCATCTTGGAGTCACTCTGCCATAAAGCCCCGACTGGTGGAGGACTGCAGTGATGGTTGACTTTCTACAACTTTCTCTCATCTCTGGAGCGCAGCCACAGTGATCTTTGGGTTCTTCTTTACCTCCTCTTAAGGCTCTTCTCCCCCGATAGCTCAGTTTGGCCGGACCCCAGCTCTAGGAAGGGTTCTGGTCGTCCCAAATGTCTTTAATTTAAGGATTATGGAGGTCACTGTGCTCTTAGGAACCTTAAGTGCAGCAGAAACGTTTTTGTAATTGTTTTTGTATTGCTCTGACATGCATTGTGAGCTGTAAGGTCTTATATAGACAGGTGTGTGGCACAGCCCCTGAGTTAAATATGTGAGTGTCACGGCAAAGGGTATGAATACTTATGATCATGTGATATTTCAGTTTTTCTTTTTTAATAAATCTGCAAAAATGTCAACAATTCTGTGTTTTTCTGTCAGTATGGTGTCTGAATATTTTCCGTACCCACTGTGTACATTTTCTTTTAATTAAATTCAATAGAAATTATGCTTTTTGTAATGCACTTTTTGGAAAATGTGCTTAATTGCCAATAAAATAATCTGGAAATGTTTTGTAACTGACGGATCTGCACAGAAAACGAGCATCCCACCGTTGACCCTCAGCTGACTGACCGCTGCTGCGGTGTTTCTCTGCAGTGATCAGAGATGCAGACATGACTGAAGAGGTGTGATGATGAAGAGCTCACCTTTCCCTGCAGGTGGAGGTTGTTCCGTATGGTCTCTCTCACCTCGTCCTCTGTGTCTTTCTGCAGAACAGGTTCAGGTTCATCACTAACGGCTCCCTGAGACGGGACTCAAGCAGAAGTGTGTGTTGATGTGGTACCTGTGTGAAGCGGCTCTTGGCGAGTCCAATCAGCTCCTGGTCTCCCGGAGCACAGATGTTCAGTCCCACAGGAAGTAAACGCTTGAGAGCGGCCACGATCAGAGACGTCTGGAGGGAATATCGGTCCCCGCGCTTCTTCATCTTCTTCCTCTCCTGATCCGACACGGCTCCCTTTTCACACATGGACCCATCATATGGGCAAGATATTCTTTAAACTACCTTACATTTCCATGACTGTAACACAACCACTCACAATACCATCTGTCATATTTGTAGAAACAGACCAATCTTAAATTCTCTTTTATGACAAAAATCATCAGGATAATCAGTAAAGATCATGTTCCATGAAGATATTTAGTAAATGTCCTACTGTAAATATATCAAAACCTCATTTCTGATTAGTAATATGCATTACTAACAACTTCATTTCATTTTGTTTTCTAACGTCAGATGTTTGCTTAGTATGAAAGTGTGTGTGTGTGTGTGTGTTCTTGAGTTTGTGGTGTACGAGGACACAAATGTGTATAATGACATGGGTACTACTACGTAAACATGGTTTATGAGGACACTGGTGATGGTGTACCTTGGACATCTTGGATTTGGTATCAGTTATTAGGAAGGACATGTTGTTGATTTCATTCTGAACCACAAAGTTTTGTTCTTCTCTTTTGAAGTTCTGTCAGGGAACAAAAACAAAGACTTTAAACTCTCTGGACATGGATCTGACAGACAGAGTGAGCAACTACCCTCGTGCTTTAATCTGCTTTAATATCGGACGATACAGTATATCGCTTGTGGCACATTCAAAACCTCTATTTGTCATTCATTAGATACAAAATATCTAATCAAGTGTCTTTTATTGTGAATAAAGACGCACAAACACACTTTATGAGACATAGCTAGTGATGCTAGTGAAGAGAAGAGACGAGTGTGTTTGACTCACGTGAGATTTGGCCCAGAATATAAAGACTTCTGCCACCATACGGAATAACTCCTCCGCCTCAGCGTTCGGTTCCTTCAGCCACTTCGCTCTGAAAAACAAACAGCATTGACTAGGGATGTATTATCAATAACGCGATATTACTGTGATATTACTGTGGTCTGACTTTTTATACTTTTCTACGCAGTCTCAGTTAAGAACACGGGTTGGAGCTCTTACTTTTGAATTCTCAAAGTGCTCTAATGTAGAAAATTACAATTTTTCCAAATTCTTGTTTTTTTTTCTTTTTAAATTCTGCAATAACATGATGTTGTTTTTGCTATGGTAGCATCGCTAGCGTGGTCTCCCGCACCTGTTGTAGTCGACGAAGCGTATAAGCAGCGGGTAGAAGGCGTACAGATCTCGCACCAGGATGGTGAACTCGTCCAGAATGAGGAGCTCAGACTCGGACATCTCGCCCCGGCCCTCTGCCTTCATGTGCTCCTCGTCCTGCAGCACCGTCGCCGCCTTCTTCTTCAGCTTCTCCATCAGCGGCAGGAAGTGAGTCTTCAGCAGCTGAGAGCGGGCTTTACCGATGATGGGCTGAGAAAACACTGAGAGACACGATTCATTAGACTCCAAGAGAGAGTTGAGAGTTAATATAAATCAACTAGGATACACTTAAGATAATACTTTGTTACACGTGTAAAGTCAAACGTAAACGTGTAATAATTGAAGTTAAAGCACAATCATGATAATACTGAAAACTCTCGTGGACGTGTACCTGCGAGTCTCTTCATCCAGGCTCCCTCGTCGATGCCCAGGTTGTTGTAGATGATCTTGAGGATGTTCCCCAGCAGTGTGTTCATGTGTTCGGAGGTCAGCGAGGTGCAGCAGCTCTCGGCGCGCTCCGGGTTGCTCTCGGGGCCGTGTTCCCACCAGTGAGACATATAGCTGCAGAGCATGGGCAGCAGCACCTCCATCACGTGAGGCATCTGAGTGTAACGCATGCCTGACTCAGCCAGATCCATGATCTCCTCCAGCGCTCGCTCCAGAGACGGAACCAGAACACACACCTCCTCCACCTGAGCCGGGAGACCCAGCGCTGCAGAGTCAAGTCAAGTCACTTTTATTTCTATAGCGCTGTAGCAAAGCACTGAACAGTATCCAGTAGAAGAACAGAGTGATGGTAATGTAAAGCACACACACACACACACACACACACGTCTTGATTAACAACACCAGTCACATAAACAACTAATGATTCACTCAAATAATGATTAGATTTGATTCATGATTTTGATTTCATGATTCGATTTTCTCACAAAGCAAAATGAGACCGAAGACATTCTACAGTAAATGACAAATATATACTATATGATATACTGTATACCCCCAGTTTCACAGACCAGGCTTAAGCTAGTCTCAGACTAAACTGCATGTTTGAGCTGTCTCAGATGAAAATATCTTGCTCTCACTTATCTTAAAACATGTCAGGGTCATTGTTCTGTGTTCAGATGCTCACCTGTAATATTTTCATTTTTGTAAAAGTTGCTTAAATATCTGAATTTAACTAACGCCTAGTCCTGGCTTAAGATAAACCCTTTTGTGAAACCGGTTCATAAACTCCTACTCCAGTTGGATCAGGATTTGTTTGTCATCTCAACCGATCTGAATCATATTTAAATACATTTTTAAACACAACTAGTGTTCACTTGATCTACGAATCGACTGTGATGAATAATGTTTGTTGTGATGACACTATTGTTGAAGTAGAGCTGCTTTGTGAGTGATTTTTTCAGGTGTGTGCTGTACCTGATCGCTCTCGGGAGCTTTTGCAGTTGTATATGGAGAAAGAGTTGTGTTTGTTCAGGCTGGGCTCCAGGAACGCCACAGGAAACGCTCCAGAAAACGCAGCCAGACACTCACCGAGAGCCGGACGCTGCCTGAACACAACACACACCGGTCAACCTTTACTCAATTATAACCTGACCCCCAAAGCCAAGTCCTGACCCTCAAACAGGTCTTTATAGGGTTCTCAGAAACTGAGGACCGGACAAAATGTCCTCACTCTGATGATCTAAAACACACACACACACACACACCCGCACAGACACACACACACACAGAGACACACACAAATGAATAGAGAAACACTCAAGCGCGCACACACACACACACACACACACTAAAGTAAAGTCTGAATGTCTTTGCTTGGGATGATTTGCTTTATTAAGAATAAATCGCTTTGGTAATTTGTTTAAATCGCATCACCTTGTTTATAATGAATGACTTTAAGACGAATTGTTTTGCTCAGGATGATTTGGCTCACAATGAATCTCTGTGTTTAGGATGAATCACTGTTGCATTCTTTACTTGGTAATTGTTTTAGTCTGCTAAATGAATAAATGCAAATCATCCAGACGGTTTATTACCTCTCAACATAAATACTTTTGCTGGTTCCGAGTGAGTATAAACTGTTCAGAATCCGATAGCAGGACACCTGGACATCATCCACTGCAACAACACAGAAGAGACGTGAGATCTGCTGTTCACTGATACTGATGTTAACACGAAGAGAGCAGCGGACTCACGTATGAGATCCTCTCCGAACAGGTTCTGACCGATGTGCTCGAACAGCGACGAGAGGACGGGCAGCAGGGCGATGGTGGTGTAGTTTATGATCTGCGTGACTCCTTTGGGCTGCGTGCGAGTGTGTGTGAACTGACCCTGTCGCAGGTTCTCCAGCGTCTTCTCCAGATCTTCTGCTGCGTTCTCAAAAAACGCCCTCAGAGCTGCTTTGACAGAGTCCTGGCCGGTTTTCATCACGGTCCTGGACGCAACATGCACTGTTTCTGAGACACATGCACTGCCAGAGAGATCCGTTTCATCATGTGCATCTCAATAAACAAACATGTCCTTCATATAATCTAATAACATATCATGAGCTGGAGGTATTTGTGACTAACCTGGCATCCAGTGTCTGTCCCAGGATGTGCAGGCAGTTCACGATAGACGTGGCATCATTCCCTGAGAGACACAACAACACTACGATTTTAGAAACGTCATAGATTACGGATTACAAGTTAGCATATTTAACAAGCAGTGCTACTATTTCAGTCACTCCAGACAGACCGATGATGATGATGATGATTAGATCTTAAACATCTCCCTGAATTATTACAATTAATGGCTAAAATGTTGTGAATCTATCTGCATGTATGTGTGAAAGTATTCCTTTGTAATCCTTCAATTAATTTAATTACAAATGTTTTCCCAGAGACAGGTATGTAGTTATTCCACACCACGGGTGAAGCCATGAGGCCAGCAGCATCTACCTTTAACATTGCTTCCAAACACCTTAAATCCACACGCATGAGACGCTTATGATCACACATCAAACAGATGGCTGCCTTGAGCTCTAAAGATCTGCTCTGACAGAGACTTTCATCTCTAAGGCTGTTTGAGCTCAGATAAACTGATGCCAAAAACCACGACACACACGCCTTACCAAACAGAGAGATCCGGTGCCGCACCAGAACGGCCAGCTTACAGAACAAGCTGAGAGTCACGGGACAGAGAGAACAGCAGAGCAGAGGGTTAGGGTTATGAGCAGCTGCACAACAATCATGTTCTTTTATGCTAAAAATCATTAAGATATGAAGTCAAGATCATGTTCCAAGAGTGATTTTCACTCAGATTTTCAAATATTATCCTTTCATAACAAACCAGACATCAGTGGAAAGATTCTTTATTCAGCTTTTGTATAAATCTCTGACCCTTATGAGCGGTTTTGTGGTCAAGCGTCACAAATGTGTTTAGAAACAGAAGAAAATGAGAATCTAAGGTATTCAAATGTGTATAATTTGAGGAACGACGTGATGATGTTTTGGTCATTCTGCAGCAGACATGAGACACACATCACCTGGTCACCATCTCCTTCTCTTTATTGGAGGCGTGTCCGCCGCTGCTGATTGGTCGAACAGCGGTGGACAGGAAGTAGAGCCGATGGTTTTTGAAGTACTGGTCCACCAGCGGGAGCACGACCTGGAAATGAGTCAAACAATAACTCAGCGTATGAATTTACCAACCGACTGACATGAAGTGAACCCGTCATGAACCAGACCTTCCCGAAGAACTTGACCTGCTGCTCTTGAGGGATTTTCTCTCCTTTCGGTCGAAGCCCAGCATCTGGAATAAAGACAGGAAGCTGGTGATGATGATGATGATGATGATGATGGGTGATTCTGACACAGGCATTAAAGCGGGCGTCTCACCGTACTCCAGCATGTGTGCGTGAGCTTCATCCACATACGTGATCAGCTGCTGGAGAAACGTGTAGGCGAAGCGCTTCTCTATAGACGGAGCGTCCAGATCCTGTTCTTTCATAGCCCTGCTTCCATCACACACACACACACACACACACACGTCACACAGTGGACTTAGTGCACACAGCACATTATTCAAACACATAAAAACAATCAAATTAGCCCAAGTATTTCATAAACAGGTGAATGTGCTCCAGAAGCTGTTTTCACGCTAAAATAAATGACACTTTAACACACACTCACACAGAAAACAGCTGTTTTAGATTAGAATAGTATTTAATACTCAACAGTGAAAGTATAGTTCAACCAAGAACGAAATTCTGTCATTAATCACTCACCCTCATGTCGTTCCAGGCCTTCGTCATCTTCAGAACACAAATTAAGATATTTCCTCTTGTATTTCATCAAAAATATCTTAATGAACGAAGCTCTCACAGGAAATGAGAGTGAGTGATTAACGACAGCATTTTCCTTTTTGGTGAACTATCCCTTTAAAATCTTGCTGACCCCAAACTTGTTTCATGAAATAATTCTTTCAATATTTTAGATATAAGCCATGTCTACAGATAAATGTGAAAGAGCAACACACAATGTTACACACACACACACACACGCACACACACAGGATCACCTGGAGACGCTGTATCCGTTGATCTGAAAGAACTTGAGGATATCTTGTGCTTTCTCTCTGTCTTTGGATTTCTCTTTGGCAGTTAAAGTGTCATAAGGAACCAGTAATGGATGACTTCCTCCTCCTGACACACACACACACAGGTTAGAGGAGACACAGCCCTGCAGTGCCATCTAAAGGCTGCGCTCAGGTTTATGTGCTCATAAGGACTACTGTAGTTTTTTTACTGTAGTATGTAACATTAGTGAACAGACCTTTGGCTTCCAGCTCCAGTTTCTTCTTCTGAGCCCAGATGTTGTGATAGTTCTCGGCCAGCAGCTCCGCCATGGCCTGCAGCACAGGAACACAGAAGCGTGTTTCTGACAGGAAGTGGTAAGAGTTAGCGTGTGTTGGTGTGTGAGGCGGGTCACTCACATGCAGGTCTCTGGACAGCGTCACATTGCTCATGTCGACGGGCCGCGGGCTGAAACCGTGCGCACCCTCGATGGAGCGCTGCGGGAGACACGAGAGGTCAAAGGTCACACGGTGCTCTCTCACACTCACACAGTAAACACACGGTCAGTTTCTGACCTGACTGGACAGAGAGATCCGGCGCGTGCGGTTGTGTAGAGTTGAAGCGTCGCTCTCTCTCATCCGCTCGATGCTCCAGCCCCACGACAGCATCGTCTTCAGACTCTCTCTGATTGGCCAGCGGTACACCTCCTTATCCTGAAACACAGAGGCATGCTGGGAGATCTACTCATCGCTCTGAGCGCAGTCACTGAACGCTTCCTGTACCTTCTCAGACAGACATTTGTAGGGCTTGAGCAGCGAATGAACTTTAGATGATTCACACATCTGCTCTCCGTGAACCCAGCCGCCGGTGAACTGCAGACACACATCACACACCAGAGTCAACTGAAGACATCTCGTGATACTGATAACCTCCATATCACCCAAAAAGATAGACTCAGTAAATCAATAGTTTGGCACAAAAACTATTTTTTTTGTACCACACCACACCACTACGTCCTGTACAGCAGATATAAACTGTGTTATTAGAAAATTTACACAATTATAAGAAGCACAGTCCCACTCTACTGAAAAAAGCCCTTTCAGCAGTGTTTATCTGCTTATTTACTCCCAACATCAGATTTACTGAGAGGAGGACACAATACAGCCAACAATATAAGCAAGATTTAAAATAGAAACGAAAGCAGCTCTGACCTTCTCCATGGACCATTTCTCATGAGAGTATTCTGCATATTTATTGATGAAATGATCGAGCTTCTCAGGAACAACAACACTGCAGAAACACAAACAAAACCCAATCACCCAATAAATATATGTGTGTCTATATACTGTGTCTATTTATTATGTACGTATTTATACATATATAAATAGACACACATAGAGTATATATATAGAAAATATTTATTGTACATATATTATATTAATATATATTATTATATATATTCATATTAATATATTTAATTTATAAACAAATGTTTTCTGAAATATATACACACGTGTGTGTGTTTGTATTTATATATACACAATGAATATTTACAGAAAATGCGCACGTATATACACTGCTCAAAAAAACAAAGGGAACATAACGTGTGTAAAATAACATCCTAGATCTGAATAAATTAAATATT
>JAUMHP010000010.1:3002708-3025289 GCA_032361065.1 Enteromius trimaculatus | reverse complement strand
GTGTAGGACAATACCACATACAGTCTGTACAGTAGAAACACCATTACACCTATGAAGAGACCCCACAACACATGAGTCTGTGTGTGTGTGCATATATGTGTGTGTGTGTGGGAGTAAATTTGTGAAAGAGAGAGTGTGTGTGTGTGCTTGTGTGTGTACTATTGTGTGAAAGAAAGAGTGTGTGCGTGTGTGCGTGTGTGAGTGTGTGTCCGTGTGCAAATAAGTGAGTGTGAGTGTTAGTACCTGTTCTCCTCAGGTATATGGAGCGTCATGAACTGCAGTGGTTCTGAACTGTGCACCATCCAGCCCAGTCTCTCACTGACCCTGCTGACCTCTGACCTCAGGAACTGATTGGGCACACGGCTCCATAACACAGATGTGAGGAACTGTACATGTAACCGTGGAGGACACTGAGGGAGCGCGTTCTTCCACTCGCTTTTAAACAGACCTGCAGAGAGCGGCATGACGTTCTACACACACACACACACACACACACACAGAGAGAATCAAACATCCACATAAGAGTCTCTGCACACTTCATCCTCTCACAGATGTGTTCCTGTACGAGCTAAACTTACACTCGTCCTCTATCACAACTTTCACAACTCTTTCGCAACTAGAGCAAAAATAAAAATAGTCTCTGCATCCTTTGTATGCATTTGTGTGTGTGTGTGTGTGTGTGTGTGTGTGAGCTCACCTTGATGCGTCCCAGTTCGAACTGGAAGACGTTTGGACTGGTTGCCTGAGCAAACACTGCAGGGAAAAGTTTAGTACTGGGCTCCACCTGCAGACACAGTTACACCTGGCCTGGTTAGTCCTGGTCAGAGCTGGTTAGTGACTCAGGATCACATGTTGGTAATCAGACTACAGTTTTTCTTTTACCTGGTAGAAGGTGCTGAGCTCTTTGCCGTTGGAGGTGAAGGTGAGGAGGCCGTTGGCTGCGTCTACCAGACACCCGATCTCCAGCCCGTTATTATTCCGGCCCTGGCTGGGGTTACTGCACTCACCGCCCCAGACCATGTAGCAGTTACTGCGCTTGATGCTGCCAAACACACATATATCTAGTATTTCTAAAAAACATCGAAACCCCATCTCCCCCCATCCCCAATTCCAAACACAGTCACAGCTCTGTTCTGGATCTCTGAGAAACACGCATGAATGATTCGGTTCAATCACAATGACTGTCACCTACTGGCCGTACTCATTTCACATTCAAAGTATCTCTTTTTATTTAAATAACTTCAAATATCAATCTTCAACGTTTTGTTTAATACATCAAAAGATGTATGCATTTGTAATTGGACAGAATATGAAGAATATCAAGAACTTGTTGTTGACCGATAGTAAGAGACCAGCTCAATAACACAATTATTATTGTTATTAATACAATTCCAGAAAGTATCCAGATATAATTATTAGTCAATATCACACACCCCTAGCACACGCACTACATATCTGCATCTACAGCAGCCTCAGAGTCACTGACCTCTCGTGAACTTTGCCCTTCTCGTCTCCCAGGGTAACGGTGACCGTCCGGACCTTGCTGAGCTCGAAGGCCGGGTCGTACTGATGAAAGTCCGAGGTCACCCAGCCGACCCACACACTGGACGGCTCCTGGCCGGGGAAGATCCTGACCGAGTAATAATACTGACACACAGAGACAGAAGAGAGTCATGTGACAGCGAGCGAGAGTGTGTGTGTGTGTGTGTGTGTCTCTGAAGACGCTCTGAGAGTGTGTGTGTGTGTGTGTCTCACCGTGGACGTCTGAATGAGATTCTCAGAGTCGTCTCTCTCATCAGACAGCACCTCTGACAGACGAGCGTTACTGCTGGAGTTACTGCTGTTCATTTCAGGCTTCGTTCTCTTCAACAAGAACCTGAACACACACACACACACACACACATCCGAACACAATTCAGTCCAGAACAAGGGATGCAACAGCTGCACTGACTAAACTTCTACATTAATACGATACAACATCCAGATATTTCGTTTTTTATTAAAATATTACTTTTAACAACAAAATAATGTATTTAGTTACTGTCATTACTATTTTCTCTATTAATTTCTTAATTCTGTATTATTTAGAATAAATGTGTTTTCAAATGACATGTGATTCTGTCAGCTTCTGCTCTGTATCAATGACATACTCTAATCTAGTTTTTGGTAATATTTATTAATTCTATATATATATATAAATATATTAAGAGTTTTTAAACAGATAACTCTTTCTTTGGTCATGTTTTTACTACGCTATCATGTTTTTGTTGTGTATAAACATTGTTTAGGAGGACATACAAACAGACTAAAGAGTGTTTGAGAATGTAAAAGTGTGTAGTGTTTCCTGTAAGGGGTAGGTTTAGGTGTAGGGTCAGTGTAGGACAATACCACATACAGTCTGTACAGTAGAAACACCTGTGTGTGTGTGTGTAACGACCTCTGTTTGATCTTGGAGGGTTTCTCCTGATTGTGATCTTTGTGGTTGTTGAACTCGTCTCGTTCTCTGTCGGGTCCGTTCGAGCTCACGTGACTGTGCGGCGTCTTCATCAGGACCTCGAAGTCCGACACCGTCTCGAAGTCCTCCAGGTCTCTCTTAGGAGAGAAGAAGCTGCCGTTAGCGGCTAGCGTCCCGCCGGGTGAGCGCAGGAAGGCCTCTGAGCACTCGATGGGCATGCTGAGGCGGTAGAACATGATGTCTGTGCTGCTGTTCTGTGAGCCGAACGACCTCTGCGTGACCTTTAGGCATGGTGGGATCTCCACCGTCCCGTCGATCCGCGTCACCTGCAACACACAGAGACTCCTGTGAGCGCTCAGGGCGCATGACCTCTGACCTCCTGACCTGGCGTGACCTCTGACCTCGATGTGCTCGTGGTTGAGCGGGACAGGGATGAACTGAGGCAGGCGTTTGCTGATCCACATGGTCAGGTCACGGTTCATGTTGACGGCGAAGGGCTCGTAGCCCTCCTGAAGGCCGCAGATGGTGAAGTACTTCAGAGTGCTCACATCCTTCCCAAAGTTCATCCGGCCCACCTGACACACACCCAGACTGCAGACCGGGATGAAGCCTGACAATACACACACACACACACACACACACACATCAGGGATCCGTCATTACTAGCACTAGAGCTAATAGTGTTGAGCTCATCTTCACACAGATACACTCCAGTACTGCTCCAGACTGATTTTTGTACCTTTTTTACCCCTGATATGTACATATGATACCTTAGCTTATCTACTAGGGGTAGAAAAAAACAAAAACGGTACTGTTCAAGGGCCAAGCTGCTGTACCCAAACTTAAACTCTTACTTGATCTTCTACAAAGAGTGCTGTTTTTGTCTTAGTTTCCAACACAAACATTCTTAAATCAAGATGCAGTTAGATCAGATGCAAAACAACAAGAAGCATTATTTTCTGAAAATACACACTAATAGTATGTAAAACTTTTCATTTGGATGCAATTTAATCGCAATGAATCATTTGACAGCACTAAAAAGAATAATACAAATTATAACATAATCTCAATTATACTAAAATAACAAAAAAATCAACCACTGGGGTCAGAAAAATAAACATTATTCATAGAGAAAACAAATGAGATTTTCTGGCAGACATTTGTTCTTGTTTTAAGCATGAAATCTCTTCAAAATGAAACATTGTCATTTTGCTGCTGGTGTGAATGCATCTTGATTTAAGGATGTAAAGCAAGACAGAAATGCTGCTTAAGAACGTTAAGATCACTGTTCGCAGTCTCTAACGAAACACTCTGACGTGTGACAGAGCTGCCTTCACAGAATAAAACACACACAGTAAGGGTTGATGTATGTCAGTGGTCAGCAGGTGGCGCTAGTGTCTAGTTCCTCCACGGCAGGATCTGTGAAGAACCGTACTGACAAATGACACAGCAACACTCACCTGCTGCTCACCAGAACACTCCAGCAGACACAAACGAGACACGAGCTGCGTATGAGTGTGTGTGTGTGTGTGCACGTTTGTCTGCTTGAGCATCAGTGTGTGTTTTGCAGGATCAGCTCTGTAGGTGTTAGCAGAGCTCAAGTCTGCTTAGCTTCACTGCTGCATTCTCATTCTCACACACACACACACAAAACGATTCTTGGAGGTGGAGTAAGTTATTAGATGATGATCAAAGATTAGCAAGCATGTCATCAAACATTAATTTCAATATAATGACATCACTTATGAAAGCAGGAACATGAAGACAGTCAATAGTGTCAGTTTTCACACCAAAATTAAAATGCTATTATTATTTACTACTAATACGATATTTCGAGTGTTTTTTGGTCTATGGGCTCCAGTGTTGCTCCAATGTTCTTCAAAGTTGGTCTCACTGAAGAAAGAAGGTTTGATTGACACTAGGGGAGTAAACAACAGCAGAACGATAACGTCTGGCTGAACTATTGCCTTAAACCACAGATAAATCCCATTATGATGGAGCGAGAGTTTATTTGACCTTACAATCCTTTATAGCAGGGTCAGGAAGCGTGTCACTCACCTTCCCAAACCTCAAAGTCTTTGAAGGCGAGCTCTGATCCAGAGTCGTCCAGCAGCACCTCTCCGTTGAGCGTGAACATCATGGTGCGTTCGTTCATGTCCACCATACAGCCCACCACGTCTCCAGACTGCCAGGAGCGGCCGAAGTGCTCGTTCCCCTGATGCCAGCGCTGAGCCTGAACACACACACACACACACACACACACATCAGGACATTATTCTAAACAACAGTTGCTTTTAAACATTCCTTTCATGTTTTTGTTGTACAGTAGAGATGTAACGACATCGATGTATACTGAAATATCACGATAGCAAAGCGGTCTGAAGCCGTCACATGATAAGAAAATATGGGTCTTCTGAGCAAATTGCATAGTTTTTAAATATACTGTATTTACAACTTGTTATTCTGAAAGGCATAAAGGATGTTTTTGGACACTGTGTTTTGGTACAGTGCTGCATCTGTCAGTGTGTGTAATGCTTGAGTTTAGCACACACTCGGGAACACAACTGCTTTACATTCACAGATGATCACAGCGCTTCACTAGATCTGATGTGAGACACGTTTTGGATTCTGTAAGCCTGTTTCCTTCCAAATAAAAGCTTAAAAGTGCAGTACGCTAGTGGTTTAAATACAGCTCAAATCTCTTTCAGGTTTAGAAATAATATACCTATGAAATCTACATTTCATTTTTTCTCGATTAATTGCTTCAGAAGCAGTGATTTTACCACCTCGTTACTGAGGAATATAATGTAATCTAGCATCAAGGCTATTTTAATCAATGAAAATCACATGTTTATGTGTGTGTGTGTGTGCAGCACAACCTGTTTGTACAGTACTGTATAAAACCATTACGCCTATGAAGAGTCCCCATAAACCACAAATACCAACCTGTGTGTGTGTGTGTGTGTGTGTGTGTGTGTGGGTTTGATTAAAGCAGCTCATTAATATAGAACTGTGATTAAACTGACTTCGTTTACTGGACACCTGCCAGCCAATCAGAATCCAGTATTCAGACAGACCATGGAATAAATGCGACTAAAACATGACTCTGACTTTAGCCAGTTCTCCGAAGTCTCTGTTTACACGGTAGACTGTTATGTCCATCTGCTCACCTTGAAGCCGTCGAAGACGAAGGCCTGGTCATCTGAGCCCAGCTCTAGGTCCGGCAGACAGCCGGGTCTCGCCCAGCCCACCCGCATCTCTCCCGCCGTCACCACCTCCAGCTCAAAATACCACTTCCCTCCGTTCACACTGTACGTCTTCTCCGCTCGGAAGATCCGGAAGCGCTCAGCTGACAGGTTACCTGCGTCTGCTCGAGCTGCTGACACAAACAGACACATGCCAGAGACATCTCTGCATTCAGAACTTTGTATATTCGATTTTTTCCAGTTAATATTTATTATTATGGGGAGACTGGTACCGTGGTCTTGATCCGGGGCCTCCAGGTTGTATCCGTATCCCAGCAGCGTCCTCACAGCTTCCCGGAGACTGTCCTTGTTTGATTTCTTGGTTCTCTCATCTAGAAGAACGTAAGGAACCAGGCGAGGGTTTCTCCTGCTCTTGACGTCCTGCAGAGACACCGAGACAAACGAGCGTGAGGAGACTCCTCTCATCAGAACCAGTATCACACTACAGTTACTTCTACAGGAAACTCACTGTAAAACTCATTCATAGAGGAAATATTTTCTTTTCTTCATTTTCCACTTTATTTGTACTTTTGCACTAAATGTAATGTACTTAAGCTAAAAAACTTTACTTCTTTGTTTTAATTCAGTATATGTGCTTTAAACTGAATCAGTATATATTCTAACATAAATACACAATGCTACCTTATTTTGTACATGCACACTTTCACAAAAACAGTATTTTAGAAGGAAACGATACTCATATCTCCACCGTATCATCCAGTGTGTCTTTCGTAATTTGGATGGAGCCCGTCTGTACGTGACACACACACACACACTGACCTGCTGGACACCGTAGGTCCAGCCCTGTCGTATGCGGTCTCGGGCCCAGACGTTGTGAGCATTCTCTGCCAGCTTGTCCACCATGGCCTCCTGGGTAGACGCCAGCTTGATGTGGCTCAGGTCCATCGGGGATGGTTTATATCCGCTGGACAGCTCGTATCTGACCGGAGAACACACACTAACTGACCAGTACAGGATCTCAACACGCTAACAAACATCCAGTTAACCAGCACGAACCTCCCAAACACAACATAAATCCAGACACGCAATGTTAGTATACTGTAACAGGAAGAACGTCTGACACACTCACTTTGCTGAAAGCTTCAGATTTTTGACTTTCTCTGCCGCTCGTTCGTCCGACACTCCGACGTGACATCCCAACGCCAGAAGAGTCCTGCAGCACACATCAGAGCACGGTATGATGGGAAATCAGGAATTACATCGCAGTCTCAGGAGGGTCGTGATGTGGTTCATCACACAGGAGTGAAATCAATGCTAAAACTATTTATGCAACTAACCATAAAATCACGTGTAGTAAAAAAAACTGAGCGGCTTTAAAAGGAAGGATCTTCTGTTGTAGATGTCAGTCAAATTCTACAGCAGATGTCAAAACAGACAGCAGCTTTGTGTAGTGTTTCGTCAGCTCGCTCTGAGGCATCATATATACGAAAATCATTATATCCAGTGGCTTCTCCTACTCTTCTCAGTGATATGTAGTGCCAGTCTACCATAAGCTGCCCATTTTGTTCTCTTTGTCTTGTTGGATGGAAATGGTGCTTTATTGGCAAATGTTTTAAGCAATGTTCCAGTTTTGAATCGTTGAAAGAGAGCACAGCTACTGTCTTCATTCTCAAAAAAAGCAACAAAACTATGACCTACAGAACATTGATGATGTTAATATTTGACTTAGTGATATGTTTATTTGTGTGCAATAAACAATCCTGGATGGTGTGAGTTGTCAGGTGATGTGTTGAAACAGGTGTGACGCTCACAAACAAACATCAGTCACAGTGTGACCTCGTTCAATCACACACAACACTCCATTAAGACACGAGCGCACCGCAGGGACTCACACACACCACAGGACTGTAATTAAAATCATTAGAACGCTTCTGAAGCAGAAAAGAAAGGAGGAGACCGACAGTAATGACAGTCAAAGACTCTCCAACATAAATATGATTCATCTCAAAGACAATGTGAGTTTACTGACTCTGACTGTGAATGATCTACTAGTGAACCGTCCACAGAAGTCAATACAAAATTAAGCTCTTCAATCATTACACAAACTGTAATGTCGTTTCTGACTTACTTGAGGGTCTCCTGAGACATCTGGAGGTTGTAGCTTCGCTCTTGTTCAGGGAGTCTGGAGAACTCCACCAGACACGGATGCTGCCGTTTATTATCATCTCTCACCTGCATCGTGAACCGTATTTGTGTTAGAAAACGCAGGAACAGCACCAACGCAGCATGATGGGACAAATCTGTTAAGAGGACTTTATTGAAGAAAGAATGTGAGAGTGCACTAATGAACAGAACCGATCAGAGACCTGGAATATAGCGAACAGTAGGGTTTTTTTGCTGGGTTTGCTGGTTTTTGAAAAGCTATTAATGAATTATACTAAATTATAAATGCATAAATATTATTTGTAATTAATTTAAATAATAGAATTTAAAATAAAACAATAAATAAAACAAAAGAAAAAACTTTATAAAAATATATAATTTTATTTGTTTGGGTGTTTGGGACCATTAACCAACATGAGAGAACTGTGAACATGCACATGTGTTAATAAATTATAGACATGCTTGGCTGACATAAAAAGTTCATTTATCTCTGATTCAGCGGAAGTGACAGAAACACACCGCTCCGTAGGTCCATCCCAGATCAATCTTGTTCATCACCCACAGCTCATGGATGTTTTCTGCTAGTTTCTCTCGGATCCGCTCCAGGTGTGGCGGCAACACGATCTGGACAGCAGAAAAGCACACACACACACACACGATTATCAAATCTGAACATATTTATAAACAAACTCATTCAAACAACTGATGTATGTACGTATGTGTGTGTACCTGTCTGGTGTGTGTTCAGGTGTGTGTGTGTGTGTGTGAAGCTGTCTGGCGTGTGTTCAGGTGTGTGAAGCTGTCTGGTGTGTGTTCAGGTGTGTGTGTACCTGTCTGGCGTGTGTTCAGGTGTGTGTGTACCTGACTGGTGTCCACAGGTGTGGGAGTGAAGGCTGCCTGTGACAGTGTGATCGTGGGTCCGAGGAGGTCACGTGTTCTCCCATGGTCATGTTTGTACTCCTGACTGTGCTCCACACGCAGCTTCTCTCGTGGTAAAACTGCCTCAAAACATGGAGCGTAACCAGATGGAGGCAGGAACTTGAACTCTCCATGACGACCGCCCAACAGGAAGCGCACTCTGAAGACAACGAGAGTTATTCACCACTCAGAGCAGGTTTCAGTGTAGTTTACATATGACATTATGATGCTCCACAACATTGATCGGTTTTGATTGAGCGGTTCTGATACTGATACTTCTGTTACTCATCCACGTGAGTTATCTGTCAGACTGACCAATGACAGACAGGGAGTGTGGCTGATGGGACAGTGGACATGTCTGGAGACCATGAGACTCACTTGACTCTGGCAGAGAAGGACACAACGGGGAAGAAGAGTCCGTCTGAGTTGAAGTTCTCAAACATTCCCTGGACCGGCTGGCCATTGATGCGGAAGGAGATGCTTGGAGCGCTGAGATCCAGACAACAGCTGACCACATCCTCTGCCCGCAGCACGTGCTGATTGGGTGAGCTGACCGAACGCGCCACACAACCTGCCAATCAAAGCAGACATCACATTTATATGTCTTACGGCTCTTTAAAACTGCTGACATGTGCTGTTACATTAGCAATGGTTTCACTACCATCAGCAGATATCTCACATCAGAACACACACACACACACACTTTACGAAGCTCTCTGAATGAGGACATTCTGTGGACTTTTACTGATATTACATACTGTAAATACCATAACCTTAACCATTCTACACGTCACCCAAGATTAGGATGAGTGTGTTTCTTCATCAGATCCGGAGAAATGTCTCAACAATGGAAATGAATGGGTGCCGTCAGAACGAGAGTTCAAACAGCTGATAAAAACATCACAATAATCCACAGCACTCCAGTCCTGCACAGATCAAGCAGCA
The DNA here is from genome assembly GCA_032361065.1 of Enteromius trimaculatus. Lineage (NCBI taxonomy): Eukaryota > Metazoa > Chordata > Actinopteri > Cypriniformes > Cyprinidae > Enteromius > Enteromius trimaculatus. The sequence goes on along the minus strand of JAUMHP010000010.1, from coordinate 3,015,602 downwards.
TTTAACACAAATAGCTGGACAACAGGAAATTAACATTTTCACTGGAGGAAGTGTTATTACGGATTATGGAGGGTAGAAATGAATGCTGGATTTCTTCAACTTTTGTCTTGTATTATTCTTTTGTCTTTTTAATTTTTATCAGCTGTTTGGAGTCTCATTCTGACGGCACCCATTCACTGCAGAGCATCCATTGTTGAGACATTTCTTCAAATCTGATGAATAAACAATATGGATGATCTTAAGGTGAAGATATTTCATTTCTGGATGAACAATTCCTTTAAGTAGGTAAGTGTGAGAACTGTATAAGCTCCTCTCTGTAGTTACCTGCCCACAGGTGTAGCCCATCAAAGCCGTACGAGTAGAGGTCGTCCCCAACGCCATTCCCGCCCCAGCCCTCTCCTCCGCCAGGATACGGGCCGTAGCCCTGTGTCGATGCCCAGCCCACCCGCAGGTGAGTGGCTTCGGCCGTCACAAACGGCTCCACGTGGTCTACGATCAGCTCATAATACCACTTCCTGTATTGGGCGGAGCCTTCACTCACACCCAGGAAGATGTTGGGCCTCATGCTGAACAAACGACACAGAGAGATGCACTGAGAGAGTGTAAGGGGACAGGAAGTGCGAGACAGGAAGTGATGAGTCTACCTGTTGACGTGATTGACGAGGCGGGTCTGCAGCAGCAGGTCTCTGCCGGGCAGCAGGTTATCACAGATCAGGTGCTGATTGGAGCGAACGGCCACACCGTGACACACACACAGAGAACACAGGACATCCAGCACCTGAACACACACACACCATCATCAGTCCGGCTACGAGCTAACCATGAGCTCATGCTACTCTGATGGTTCTGAACAGCACTGAAATGAAGAGCCAGCACCACGACATCAAAAGAGAGAGTCTGACTGACATCACTTCCTCTCACTCATCTGCAGAGCTCCCGAGACACTGTCAGGTTACTGCGGTTAGGTTAGCAGCATGGCTAGTTCAGTCACCTTGTGGTTGCGTCCGTGTTTGTCCAGCAGTGAGATGATGGATTTGATGTGTCCCTCCTTAATGATGTTCAGAGCTTCTGGACTCTCCACCAGAACACAGTGCAGAACCTCCAGAATCCCTGCAGACACACACACATCATAATCATCATCCTCACACCAGCACACCAATAAAAATGAGTAACAATGAGTAACAAAAAGTAACAATTTCTTTTAAAAAACCTTCAATATGATGATTTCATTGCAAAAAATAAACAAATACAAGAAAGAATCAAATGTGTTTTCATTTTACATCTAAAGCATTCAAGTAAGAAAAACAAATAGTCCAATCTAAAAATCTGTTCAAAGAAAGCAGTTCGATTAACCAGCGAGCGACTCCCTCTGTTCTTATAGTGTTGAACTAACATTAATGACACAGATCTAATAACGTTACACACCCAACGTTTCTCCCTCAACATTCACTTAGGATATTGTGTGAAAGCATTAAATATGTTTAGTCTTCTGTGTATGTGTCTGGTCTTATCTGGATAGACTGCTTTCTTGTGTGCGAATCAAGCAAATAAAGATACTTCTAGATGTTTGGAGCTCTGGGATGGCTAGATTCATGAACTCATTCATTTTTTTTGCCTGTAGCTCAAACATTATGCTTAAACGCATAATTACTAACTTTTGCCAGCACAGACACAAATAACGGCACATACCGGACGATGCTTCCAGCCTCTCCAGACGACTGATCAGCCAATCCAGAGAGCCGGAAAACTGGGCACAATTCTTCCTGTTTCCCCTGATCAGAGCCGCTACAGACAGACAGAGGGAACAGATGAACAGCAGTATGCAGTAGTGTGTGTCACAGCAGCAGTGCACTATACTAAACACAGCGGTCTCAGTCAGCAGATTTCAGCGGTTATTGATGTGAGCAGATGGAAAGTGCTGGAATATAATTCACACCCAGGAGCTCGTAGAGGGAGTTCAGGATGGACTTCCAGGATTCTCCGGCCTCTTTACCGGCTACGTCTGCAAAATGAGCTGCACTGCTGTACACATGCAGACGATCGATACACTCCAGGACCAGGTTGATCATTCCCTACACACACACACACACACACATCCAGCTCACAGATGAAATACTAGCACAGTCTCAGAGGATTCTTCTAAAATCCAGCTTTCTAAAAAAGATTTTTCAAAGGAAGTTGTAAATAAAACAAATATTATTGTAATATAGTTTAAAAGATAGTATTTTACATCAATATTTTAATTTGTGATTTCGGAGTAAAACATGGTTTTGTTCAGTGTATTGTGAATCACATGACTTGGCGAGTGGCACGCTGTGTCTGGTGTTCCTGTGATCTGTACCTCCTCCTGGAACAGGTTCTGTCGGCTCTTGAGCGCTCGAAGGCGGTTCTGTTTGTCCTCGTGCTCCAGGTGCTCATCGGGCGGCTGGAAGTATCCGATCAGATCCTCTAGACTCAGACTGACCGATTCGATGGGCAGATCGAGGGTGGACGTCTTCCCCTTCTTACTCAGAGCGTCTAGACCCCTGCGCTCAGAGAGGAGGTAGAGGACCGTTAACACTGCGTGTGTGTGCTTATGTTACAATGTAAAGAACCAAAGTTACGGATAGGAAAACCTGATTTTTTTCACAGAAACAAAGGTGTGTGAGAGCGGAATAATTTTGTTGTGTTTTTGTGATATTTGTTAGTTTTTTGTCTATACATTCTTATTTCAGTGTAAGTTTAGTTATTTTAGCACAAACCCTAACAAAATGCTGCCTTGTTTGAATAACGATGATAATCTCTGGATTTTAGTAACCTCAGCTTCTTCTGGATTTTTCAACAAACATGCTAAACGGACAGAGAACTGCATTATTTAAAACAAATCCATTTTAAACAATTCCATGATGATTTTATTATTATTATTATTATTGCTTGTCCGAGCAGAAAACAATGTCTTGCTGCCGGATATTGATTACAGATAATCATCTAAACGCAGCAGAGAGGAACTTCTGTATCCAGCTGGACTCTTATTTATTTCTTCAGATCCGTAGCGTGTGCTGAAGGAGCATCCTTCCCTCGTGATCGTGGAGACCAGCGCTCATCAGAAGTGAAGGTGTGTTACCTGATGAAGTGGTTGAAGAGGAACACCGTGCTGCGGATGACTCTAGCGGTGCGCGACTCCTCGTGTTGTGATCGCGACAGTGTCAACCCGTCATCCATGTGACCCTCATGATGCATGATTGCCTAAAACACACACACAGATTACATTCATCATCCACTCGAGTGTGTGTGTGTGTGTGTGTGTGTGCTGCAGCAGTAACGATGTGGGTGTGAGAGTCTGATGGGTGTGTAATGAATCTCTCTGAGGAGCAGCTCCGGGCGTTACGTATGAATGAATCCATCACACTGATCTCACACACACACACACACACAGGGATGCACAATATTGGATTTTGTCGACATGTCAATATTCTTCAGCTCATTTTTGCTGATACCGATATATTTCCTTTTGTTTGGAAACAACATCAAGACTCTCTTGTGAAGACATAAACAAAAAATCTTAATGTTATTTTTGTATTAACTCTACAGAGCCTCTTACCTGACGAGCATCAGGAGCCCAGCATTCTCAGTTTATACGCAGCGATTAAAAACTAATGGTGACTCTAATCACCATTCAGGCAAAAATTAGCTTCAAGAATAATCACAACGCTGACTTGATCGCTAGTACATCATATATCGGCATCATTGTTTATATCGGACCGATGCTGATGTTTACATTTTAAGCCATTATCAGCTGATATGGTTCTGATAATATCGTGCATCCCTACATCAGAGGCTCTCATATAAAGCTGCTACACTCAGCTGACGTCACCTTCCTCTGAACGCCGCCCATCCGCGCACACTTAGCGTCCACGGACTGGTACGTGAGCCAGAGCCCAGCCTCCACGTGCTGGATATAACAGACCGAGTCGCCGTATTTGATGTCCGGGACGCCCATCCCATCCACCTCCTTCCTCAGGCCAAAGTCCAGCTTCTCCTGCAGAGGATCATGGGTAAACACAATTTATTCAGCAAAAATCTCAATAAACACCAAATTTCTTTTCATCTGTATTGAATAGCTCTGAACACTAACAGAATGCATCACTGTAAGTCATATATAAAAGCTATGCATGGGTCAAAGATGCGTATGAATTATGAACACAAAGGCACTATCCTGTTTAATTCAGGAACTGAGTCAGAATGCGTTTGAGGTGCTTCAGTCTCACTTTTGAGGAACGGAAGCAGAAAGCTGTTGATTTGACGTCTGCTCTCTCCTTGTCCATTAGCAGCAGCCCTTGATCGTCCATCATGCTGAGATACTTCCCGGTGGTCACGTGACGCAACCGAAACGGCTGACCCCAGCGGATGTGACTGCCGCTCCACCTGCACACAGACTTCAGGCTTCAGCACACCCACAATGCACTGCGGCGCACACACTACAGCTGTATCAAACAGTAAGCATTGTTTGGCTTTATAACACTGAAAACCTGAACAGACGTTGATTTGTAATTCTAAAGCAGAAAGTTAAGTGTGTTGGGCTCCTGCTCCAGTATTTGGCCCCAACCCCAAAATGCCACTTTGATAAAACGCTCCAACTTCAGCGTCCTGGATTATTTTTAGTCTGTGAAGAGCAGAGCGTCCTGCAGTGTGTAATTAACGGCTTCATGGGAACGCAAACTCGTCCGCTGCCAGAGGGGTCGAACGTGAAGGAACGCATCCGAGATGACATCAGCACTGCGGCATGATGGGACTCTCTACAGGTTCATATGAAACAGCCTTCTGTGACTTTCACTTCACGTCAGGCCATTTATATAAACGTGTAAACAGAACTAATAATAGAATCAGCTGAAGGATTTGAAGATAAATGACAGTTTAACAGATAATTAAACATTTTTTACTGTATTTCTGATCAAATAAACGCAGCCAATGTGAGCAGAAGAGACGCCACACTTTCAGAAATAAAAACGCAAGCTAATGCATTTGAGTCATTGGTGTATTTCACTCAAAAGCAGCAGTGCCCGCGTCCCCAGGAGAGAGGTTTTCCTGCACTTCCTCTCAGGTAGAACACAGATCAGATCCTGAGCGCTGAAGTACTGTGAGAGCGTGAATCACACTCACGCCACTCGAAGCGTCTCCAGCCTCCAGAGAGATCTGGCGTGGATGGACACGGCTCCACCCTCGTAATGCACCGTCCTGGAGGAGACAAAAACAACATGAGTCCATACGGTAAACACAACAGTGCAGAGAAGAACCACAGAACGAGCTTCTGACTGTGTTATGTCAGATATTAAGATATTATTTACATTTTATCCAAAGTGACTACACGTATCAAGGGTTCGACAGAATAGAAAATGAATAGGTCAAGCTAGTGTTTTGTTTATTGTTTACTTAAATACAAAAAGATGAGAAAAGCTAGCATTTTTTTAAGAAAACAAGCAGTAAACAAACTTGCCAAAAAAAGGGCAAGTCTAAATGGGCCAACACCTAACAGCCATAACGCTTCTGAATGACAAGTGAATTATAATTTCAGTTCAGTACTCGATTTCCACTTCATTTCATATTTTTGTATTTAGTTTTATTTTATGGACTTACAGAACTGTAAATCACTAGAAAAAAAACTAAACTAGGAAATGTCCTTGAAAATCACAGTGCGTTCCTGTATTCCTGACACTGTGACACAGCAGAAGCAGTGCAAAGAACTGAGGCCAGTAATGACATCACTTCCTGTGCAGCACAAAAAACAATATTGTGTGTGAGTGTCTCAAAGGCAGCTGAAGCTGGAGACATGGATCAAACAAAAATACACACAATGATTATTAAGACAGCATAATTCACAAGACGTCTCGTCCCGTCTGTGTCTGACCTCAAGCTACAGAGGATCACAGTCAGCGTCTGGAACAGGATGTGCGCTGGGAACAAGTACTGCTGCTTTACACACCGATGAGAGAGAAAGACACACGCACGTCCCACAATGCAGCGCTCCTCACAACACACACCAGCGTAACACTTGTGCAAGAACATCTCTTACCGGAGTTAAAAGAGAGGGATGGGTACAGAGAAACGTTCTTTCAGTTCATGCATTCAAACGCAGACGTGACTCGCTCAAGGCCACCGGTGACGAGAAACACGGATAAAGACAAACCCTGAGAAGAACACACTTCAGCTTTATATGTGGAGCTCAAACTCATACCAACTACTCATTATACTTCCTTGTAGCTCAAACAGCAACGCCCAGGTCCCATGATTCCCAGGGAATGTAAGAACTGTTCTAATGTAGACCCTGAATGCAATGCAAGTTGGGTACCGCTTCAATTTGATCCATTCTGATTCTGCTTATCGGTTCAAAGAAATGAAGTCAAAGATTTAGATATCAAACGAACAAAAATCAGCTGGCTGCATAAAAATAACTCCCTCCAGAATGACTCTTTGGTTACAGGATGAATCAGTGTTTGAATGAATCTCTTGAGTGAATGATTCAAAGATTCATTTTAACAGCTTCTTCCTGCCACAAAAAGCACACAGGACACAGGAATTATCTTCCTGGTATCTTATGCCTGACCTTAAGTATCTGATTCTGGATTTCGATTCCCAAGCATACTCAGAATGATAACAAACGCACTCATCATCACAGTATATACTCACATATCACCTCAGGAGCTCATCTAACCCACTGCAGACTTCACTTTCATATTATTTTTAATGATTAAGCGTCTGTTGAATGATTTTAGGAGGGATCTGGATCTCTTTGGTCTGTTTTCTGGGTTGAATAGTTTGCAGTAGAGAGGAACAGGGCCTGATGTCCCACAGAGGACAGGTGTTTCAGTAATTACAGCAGCACACATACAGATCTCATTCTGTCTCACGACCAGACCCAAGAGACTCTCATCCCAGCCACTGTTTCTGCTGAAGAACAAGCAAACGTCCTACTTTAGCTTCAGGAAAAACTATTCTTCACTTCAGTTAGTTAGTCACCATGTCATTCATGAAGTCTTTTTAATCTACGCAGCACATTAAACTCTTGTTTTGATGCAAATCCTGATCTCAAACCGCCTTCCCCTGAAGGTAGTCTGGGAGTGTTTTTATTTTTTGCCTCCTTATCCAAATGTATATCCTTTCTCTTATTTTCCTTTGCTACCTCTCGACTGACCTGTCTTCCCCCCCCAATGTGATGTTTGTGTGTGGTCGGAGGGGTCTCGTTTCACTGCATGTAACAGTGTACGTGACAATAAAGGCTTCTGTCTATCTATCTATCTATCTATCTATCTATCTATCTATCTATCTATCTATCTATCTATCTATCTATCTATCTGCTTTAACCACACTGACAATATTTAAAGTTTTAAGAGCTGACACTTTCCAGCTGCTACGTCCTCCATTCCTAAATCTAGACCTAGATCTAAGTATAAATGATTGTGTTGTTTTCAGAACAACAAGCAAAAATAAGAAATTAAGCCTTTTAAATTTAAACCTGGCTAATATTGAAATTGAGTTTTTCAGCCATTCTGACAGCCAGCTTTGGGAAAACACGAGGGTGAGAGAACGATGATTTGATGTTTTTGTGTGAACTAGTCTCATATCAGTGACCAGCTCAGAAGATGAATCCTGACCTGCGCTGTTCCTCTCCGTGTTCTCCAGACGGGACGGTCAAACACTCGTCCATGTGTCCATGCAGCAGCCGCAGAACATCTCCACCAATCAGGAAGCCTGAAACAGAGCTGAGTGAATGAACAGGAAGTGGACGGCAGCGTGACTTAATCGTGTCAAACGGTCTCTCACCCTGAGCCACTTCACTGCCGGAGCAGATCGGAGCCACGCTCCACAGTGTCTGCTGGAACGCTGCGTCCACGTGCAAACTGCCGTTACCATACGATAAGTGCTGGAACACAGAGTCAGACTCATCAGCGCGTTTCTGACGAGTTTGAGCTGACCTCTGATTCCCGTCAAACTCACCAGGTATCGTTCAGACGACACGCTGACCAGGATGAGGTCATCACCCACTCGCACCTTCTCACCCTCTGACCTCTGCTTGGACGCCGGGTGGATGGTCCACCAGCACGCCTCACCTGCACACAAACACACAGTTATAAATTAAAATAACTAATAAAAATGACAAAAACACAACAAGAGCACAAAACCAGTCATAAGAGTCAGTTTTGAGATGTTGAGATTTATACAACATCTGAATAAATCATCTCTCCACTGACGTCTGGTGTTTTAGGAGAGGACAATATCTGTCTGAGACACAACTATTAGAAAATCTGAATCTGAGGAGCAGAAACATCTGAAAATATAAACAAACACTATACTAACATGACCCTGCATTACAGCAAATTCAAAACACTTCATGAAAATAAATTTAAAAAATCATCTCCTAATTGGTCCTGAGAGCAGGCTTTTCTGATTTTATGATGAAATATGACCAGCACATGTTTGTGGCAAACATTCAGTCAGGAGATGTAAACAGGAAGTGACATCACCTGTGGTGTCTTCTTGAAGCCCCACATCGAACGCCAGTTTGTCGGTGGACGAGCGAGCCGTAGACAGACAGCACAGATACTGGAGAGAGAGAAACACATCGACACGTGACTCACACACACACACACACACACAGAGACGTGTCATCAGAGGAACACACACCATCCCGCTGTAGGAGTGTCTCAGTAAGACCGCGTGACCGTAGAGCAGCGTCCGGTGACCTCCACCCTGCGCCGTCTGAAACACACACACAGATCACTGATACACACTTCACATTCACACACCACCCTAATCACACACACACATACATATTCATCTGATTATAACATCATATGTGAAATATTTAGAAGTAGGCCTACATATTCAAATACAATAGAAATAAAAATACATTAAAAACATCTATTTGTATTGTTTTATACATCGATATAAACAGCATGCATAATATTTTAAAATCGTATCATAGAGAATTTTAAAAGCATTTCAACTAAATTATTTATTTGTAAGTGCCCTGCTATTTTCAGTAAAACCTCTGTTTCAAAACAATCGATTTACATCGAGATGAACAGAACACACATCAGAGTACACCCCATAAACCAACACCAAGACTCCTGACACGCCAGACCAGTCTAAATGTGTTTGAGTGTTTTTCCATGGTGAGGCTGATGTTCCTGGGACTCAGCACTTCCCGTGTGTGTGTGTGTGTGTGTGTTAATGGCTCTCTCAAGGCCGGGTGTGTGTGTGTATCAGGTAATGGCTGCAGTAATGCTTCAGGACAGGAAGAACAGGACCTTTATTTTCTCATTACACTCACTCCAGTGCTCGCTCTCTTCGGTCCCGCTGGAATTAGCTCACAGTACAGCTACATTACATTACACAACATCACATCACAACGACACGGACACACACTCACATGGACTCCTACCTTCATCATGAATTTCTGTGGCCCATAAGAGGAAGAAAGACATTGTTAATCAGAGACCAGAATCTAGAGCTTCACGATGCATTCATCAACATAAACTAACACACTACTGAAGGATCTGCAGTATGCAGCATGTACGCTGTGCGCCCGACGCATCAACATCGGGATTGGTTTTGCTCCCTTATTTGGATTATGAATGTGATGAGACTGTCATGTGACTAATTATGGCTACATACTGCATACTGTTTGACTCACTGTTGAGACCGGTCGGTGTTCAGTGTATACTGTGCAGCACTGTCTGAGAACACAAGCACACTGACGAAGCTCACAGAGGTCAGAGGTCAACCATCATCAGACTGACCGCAGATCAATACAGAGCAGCCAACATCGGAAAACTGTTGTCTCAAGAACATGTGATGCAAACTTCCTCGTTACTGAAATATCTAACCATTCTTCAATCAAGATACAGTTACTAGAGACGCACAATAACGTAAGATCATCAAAAGAGTTTTCTTCTGCATTGTTGAAACTATTTTCCTATTTGCTTCTGTAAAGCTGCTTTGACACAGTGTCAAAATGCAATTTAGTACAGATGCTGATATTTACATGTCCAAAAATATTAATATATATATATATGTTGATAATTAAGAGATATTAATATGGTTAAGTACCAATATCTACCAACAATCAACATCCCCATTAGCAGATATTGTTTCTTATTCTAAGCATCATTTTTATAGATTCTTATCCGACATCAGTGTGAATGCATCTTGATTTATGAATGATTAGACGTCTGTACTGAAAAATAAGATGCAAACAGTGAGGAAGAGCACCATGTCTGCAGCGTTAAAGGATGTTGATGTGATCTTAATGACGGCAGAACCCAAACGACCGGTGTGAAAACATGACGATAAGAGTCAAAATAAGAGCTGAAATCTCATGCTGTCAGATATGGAGGAGCATGCTGACCTCAGATCAGGAGCATGAGGAGCATGCAGCAGATGAGTGTGTGTGTGTGTGTGTGTGTGTGTGTGTGAATCCACGTACCCATTTCTCCATGTCTATGAGCTGTGGAGCAATGGACACACAACAGAAAGAAAAGAAAGGAAACGTCATGCTTCCATCATCATGAAGAAACACATCAGACTTCTTCATTTCAGCAGAGGATGATGGGATCTTTAGTTCAATCCAAGGGTTTTCAGATTAAATTAATGTGGGTGAATCTGTGTCATACTCACACCAAAACCACTAGGGACTGATATAAGAAATCAGGGTCATCAGAGGTCAAAGGTCGCCCTCTGCTCATGAATGAAGAGAGCCGTGATGTGGATGTTTTATTGAAATGCTTTTTTGTTTTTAGTCACAAAAACAAAAGCTAAAACATCACTTCCTGCAGCATGATCGCACGGTTAGTGGGTTATTAGTTCATTAACACATGAGTCACAGCTGGAATGAGAAAGAAAGAGGATCCTCACGCTGCCCTCGGATCACACACAGCTCAGATTAATAATTCACGTCTGACAGGATCATTATTCAATCAAACTCCAGAAAGCAAGCAAAGCACCAGACGTCATATTTTCATATAATCCTCCTCCTCCTACAATATCAAGAATATATTAAAAAACAAAAAGATGAATGAGAAAAGCACTGCAATGTTGTAAAGACTCATGATTCCCTGAATTAACTCTACGCAAACTGGAAGATATTTACATTTAATGAAGTTGAAAGCATATCTGACGATATAATAATAAGAAGAAAATATTTATTCTTCACCAAAACTCATTTAATTATCATTTGATATAATATTAACATAATATGAATCATATTTTTTGAAGTCACATCGGCTCTCGTGCGTGTTGTAACTGAATGAGATGTACTGCGTATGATCTAGTATGGACTATTTGTATGATACTTCATGGTGCTTTCCTCTTTTCCAGAGATTGATCATCACTGAAGAGAGCAGCGTGACAGACGGAGTTGATTAGTTGTTGTGACGGCTCTATCAGTGTCGGAGGTGTTGATTTATTACACTGTATCTGACCTGCTCGTCAGTTAGATGTCAAACAGCAGCGCTGCACTTATATAACTGAACACACGAGTGAACGGAGACTGAACCTCCACACAGTGTGTGTGTGTGTGCTATGGTGCAGTCTGCCCAGCCCTCACACACACACACACACACACACACGCGCTCTGAAGCTGCACCGCAGTGTGTAGGACTAAACTCTCTCGCGCGGTGCATCAGATTCTATAAATGAGATTTACATCACATCCTCCGAGCTCCTGCGAATGTGATCATGCCAACTGGACCTGAAAGAGAACTGTCATCATTAAAGTGTGATTCAGAGCGAGCGGGTTTGATCTTTCCTTTTCCTCCTCCACATGTGACGCTTCTTCACGCGCAGTGAGACACTTCTGCATTGGCAGGATCTGTCTGTCTCTCTCTCACACCCACTGCATCTCACTGCTACGCTCAGCATTTACTCCTCCAGATCTCCTCTTTCATCCTGCACTGCTCTACCTACGGCAAGCACACACACACTCCACTGTGGATGTAATTCAGGGTTGTTATTTATTTATTCCAGTGCAGCAGAATAGAGGAAGAATAGAGGAAGGCAAAACTGATCAATTCACAGAAGCAAACGTTATTCCTCCTCAAACAACCGATCCATCCGCACAAAATCAGACCATAAGCTGTGAGAGATATATAAAGCTGAAGGGCGTTTAACACAGGGGTTCACAAACTGAGCTGAAGAAAACAATGAATTCAATAAAAATCATAAAAATGTCTATTTAAAACAAAATTACCAACTAAATCAAAAGAAAGATTAAATATTTTATTGAAAACATGATAATAATAATTGCAAAAAAAAATCTAAACAAGACTATTCAGTTGCAGATCATGTGATCAATAAGCTATGATGTTTGTATATGAGATATATTATACTATAAATATATCATAACTGGTATTTATATTCATATAATTTCAAAATGAAAATGTTTATTTATATATTTATAATAAATATAAACAGCGCACTCTTATTTTGAGTAAACAAAAACTTTTATTTTGGATCATATTAATCGTGATTAATCATTGGACAGTGCTACTTAAAACGTTTGTGAATCCCTGATCAAACACAACACGCATCACGACTGCATTCACTGTATTAATATAATTACTTGTGAAATCTTCAATTGCTTATTAAGGTTTCACCGAACTCTATATTAAAAGTGAATAAACGTGTTGATTAAAGAATCAAGCATCCAGAGCCCAGATACAACAGCAGGAACACACTGAAAAACTTTCCCATGCTGCCCTGAATCAAGAATCGCACTGGAATTGTAACGAATGGAGCGAGGCAGACAAACGGATCCACTTGCGAAGTGTGTTTATTAGAGATGGAGAAGTCAGACAGACGAATGGTCAACAACGGCAGACGGGAGTAAACAAGGCAATCCAAAACAGAGTCCAGTACACA
>JAUMHP010000010.1:2901182-2917178 GCA_032361065.1 Enteromius trimaculatus | reverse complement strand
TATATATATATATACATACACACACACACACATACATATATATACAAAAACAAAATATCTAAGTAGTAATTGTTTACATGTATGAAAATAAAACCAGAGACAAGAAAAACAGAGAGTTACTGTATACAGAACTGTATCATCTAACTAATTATTTTGTTTTATTCTACATTAATGAAGTGTTTATGGTGTTGTGATGTTATGCCCCACTATATTTGCATATTAACTTTTAACATGAATTTGCATGTATTCTTAGTTCATTATAATTTGACACAAATGGACAAAACATCATTGTAAACCTGTCCCTGAAATCAGTTCCAGGGGGAAACAGTGTTCTGACTGCAGAGGTTAAAGAATCGTGTGGTTTGCTCATCTCTACGAGCCGCTGTAGCCTCCGTGGTTATCTCTGAGGTTAGTCAGAGGCTGTCGAGAACTATCTAAAGCTGGGTTCAAGCCACACAACTCGAAAATTAACGTCTCCAAACAGAACCATTTTTCTTGATGCATCACAAATTTTCTTAAAGAAAAACAAAGATTCCACTGGTGTTAAAACTTCTCTAACGCCTCTCTTTTAAAGAATGAATCACTTGATTTGTGAACTTTCATTGTGCAACTTTGAGCAAGTCAGCTCACCTCATGTTCCTGAAGGGGAGTGAACATGCAATCGTCAGCTAAACGACTAGTTTTTCGGCTCAGATCTATCAGATGCATTGAATGGCGCGTCGTGGCGCAGCGGTGTTTCAGTGGGCAGGGCGAAATCCAAGAGGAAAAGGCGGAAACTCGGTCTGGATCAAAGCCAGAGAACTTCAGGAAACTTTCTCCGATTCATTAACATCAAACAGCGATAGTTTACACCATGCCTGAGAGTTTTCAACATGCACTCGCGCTCAGAACCGAGAGAAAGTCTTACCCGGACCAGGTTGCTGACAGCCGCCTGCACAGCGGCTACGGGAGCCGTGAGATCCGGGATGGCTTTCCCGTCCACCTCTCCCTCCTCATGCATGATGACCAGATGAGAGATCTGCTGGGCCACCGGCTCCAGGATACTCTCTATCGTCTTCGTGTGAAACACCGGCATGATGAGCACTTAAGAGAACGCAAACTCTCGCCCCAAGTGTGTATCCAGACTCCCCTCTCCGTGTCCGAGCGCCGAGACTATCCCACTCAAGAACACACTGACTCTCCTTCATGCAACTAACTAACTATCGTGGGAAGCGACTCGTCTCGCGAATGAATCGCTCGTTGGAGCCGATTCTCTCCAGTTCGCGAAACGATTCGATCGCGCTTCACGAATCAAAAGCTCACTGAACATGACAACATATTTGACATTTTTTCACTAAAATTAATTGTGTGTGTTACCGGTATTTTTAAATAATAAAATAATGTAATAATATATGTCACTATACTACTATTATAAAGTCAACTTGATGTAAATGATAAACTTGGTTTATCATTTACAGTATTACCAAAGCACAGTAGTTAAAGTATTAGGTTTACTATCAAAAAGCTAGACCACACTAGGCCTACTTAGATTATTATATATACCCCCGGTTTCACAGACAAGGATTAAGCCTAGCCTAAAACAAAGTGCTAGGACAAGTCTTCATTAGCCACTTTTATTAGTTTATTACAGAGGCCACTTAATCACTATCAATCACTTTTATTTATATAGCACTTTTAACAATACAGATTAAAGCACTGAACATTATCAATGGCTGCTATATATGTAACATTTTTTCCATCAGTGAACTCTTTAGACCACTAGGAATACGTGATGACGAACTCTCTCTTTGAACTGACTCGTTAAAATGAACCGTTCGGAAGAATCGATTCGCGGCTGACCACATTGCACTTAACCCAAACCTCCCTGATGACGCATATTCTCCATCGACCAATCAGAAAGCAAGCGCCGGCGCGCCCGTGAATGCGATTGGTTGGCGCAAACGTCATTCTTCCTGATAGGCACCGCCCATTGCCTTTGTAGAGACGCGAGTTCTTCCCAAATTACGTAATACATTCTCATGCCCTAAAAAGGAAACTTGATTCTACTGTTCAGGATGAAGAATTCTGAGTGCCAGGGGGCAACAAAGCGATCTGCAGGCTCTGAATATTGCTCAACACTGTTTAGGATCTGTTTGCGGATCTATTTCCATCTTTATTAGCTGTACTGAAACAATACAATCTAATTAATTCATTTACAGTGTGTACAGTTTCATAAGCCGAAAAATAATAGACCTATTAATTCACAGATGAATCTGATAAAAACAGTGTAAATTGTAACTATAATTCTAAAATGGTGTATACTTCTTGTTATGTATATTTTTTATATTTTTGTTTCTCATGACATTGCCATAACACTTGTACGGGGACAGCTACTGCTTAAAGATAAATTAAACATTACTGATAAACAAACTTGTGTTAATACTCTTGAAGACTCAAATGCATGCATATGACAAGTTAGGTTATGAGTGGATGGAAACTCACTGTTATATCAATATTTAATTGTATTCATGTTTCACATTCATAATTATAAGAGCAGCTTGTGGTCTTCATCTGATCAAACTGAAATAGCATTATAGCAGGATCTCAAGCTGTTTCAACCCAACAGACGCCTCAAACAGCCCAAGAATTTGCCCAGAGACCCACAACAGGCTGCATGACCGAATATGGAAGAGCCAGAAAAGAAAGAATTGAGGAAGTCAGTTTAGAGTAAACACATGCGTGCGTGTGTGTGTGTGTGTTTGTGTGTATGTGTGTGTGCGTGTGTGTGTGTGTGTGTGTGTGCGCTCCTCACCTTTATATAAATAGAAAATTTCAGATTTTGCATGAGTGACACTCATGAATGCGATGTTTCTGCACTATTACATTTTAACCAGTTTACATAACTGTTATTACTAAATATAATTATAGAAATGTTATTACTAAATGAAGCACTGTTTGGTTTAGATTACTATTAAGTACAAAAGAATAATTCCCATACGGCACGGGGCCAACTATTGCTTTGATTTCACATTATATATATGTTATTTCTTATATTAATGCAGTTGCTACTTATATTAAATCTGCAGTTATTGCTGTTTTTGGCAGCAACCCAAGCAGTCAAATTCCTTGTAAGTGTTTCTTTGCCAATATAAACTTGGGTTGTCATGTAATGGATGATTCTATGAAACAGATCCCTATTTTTAGAGTTCATGCCAAACATTCTGATATTTCCTGATTTGAGTAGCATGCACTAAATATTTTTAGCATTGGTGAGTGTGTCCATATGCCATTAATGAATCATCTTTTCCAATATTGTTCATACACCACAATCCAGCAGTTAGGCCTACAGTTACCTTTAGCACACAAACTAGTCTTCATACTAATGTCATCTGCAGGAGAAAGTATGAAGGGTGCGCGAGAGGAAGAGTTGACAGTATGTACTTCAGTGTCTTTAGTCTGTCATCTAGTGGCTGAAGCAGAAACTAACGCCTAAAGAAAAACATCTTTGTTTCTTTTTTACCCCTAAATAGGACACATCAGTACCTCAGAGATGCGTATCTTAGTGTCTGTTGGAGGGGGAAGGTCTCAGTGACAGGTCTGTTCCTTGATTGCAATGAAATATTGAAATATTCTATATTTATGCTCTTATTTAAAACGAGATTTTAATATTGTTCAGTGTTGCATTAGTGATTAGTGAGGGGTTTCCTGTGAGTGACGTCAGTGCTTCAAAACGCCATCTGTGGGTCAGTGACATCATCACCTCAGATTTTGTAACTATGGTGACGGTGTGTCCAGCTGCCCTGGATTTACACGCGCAGCTGTTGCGATGATCCGGACTTAGTCATGACATGTTACACACATTTGTCCCGTTGTGATGTGATAGTATGTAATAACTGATGGGGAGTATTTGTGTAAACTGCAGTGATTATATGGTTAAATTATGCGTGTGATTTTAAACAAAGAGTGTGTTCAGGGTGTGTGTTTGTTTTGACTGTTCCTGGAGTGTATACACTGCTTAAGGACATTAAACATGCAGAATGTCATGATAAAACACAAAGAAAATCATCTGAAGAAATGCACAGACTATCAAATCTTCATAGAATACATTAATATCAAAACAAAATCTTTAAACAAGCAGATGGATAAAAACATGACTGCATTATACACAGCTCAAAAATAAAGGAAACGCTAAAATAGCGATGACAAAATTGAATTTTCACAAAATTAAAGTGGAAAAACACATTACAGGCTGATCGAACATACTGACCCACTGCCAAACCGCTCATGCTGGAGGATGTAGCAGGCATCTCCACGGTGTCTCCAGACTCGGTCACGTCTGTCAAGGCAAGTCGCTTTAATTTAGAGCGCTTTTAACAATACAGATTGTAGCAAAGCACTGAACATTATCAAATAGAACAGAGTGATGGTAATGTACAATGACAAGAATTAAACTTTATTTATCAAATGCAGAGACGGTCTCTGTAGTCAAGATGACGGTAATCACTGTATATAACGAGTTCACCATGTGTTAAGGGGAGTGTTCCGGTGTAAGCCAGAGTAAAGAGTCACATGTGCTCAGTGTGAAGCTGCTTTCATCTGTGAAGAGCACAGGGCTCCAGTGGTGAACTTGCCAATCCTGGTGTTCTCTGGCAAATACCATCCTGCACGGTGTTGGGCTGTAAGCACCTGTGGATGTCAGGCCCTCATGGAGTCTGTTTCCTGATGTACTGGCCTGTCTCCTGGTAGCATCTCCATGCTCTGGATACGCTGACAGACACAGCAAACCTTGCCACAGCTCGCATTGATCATCCTGGATGAGCTGCACTACCTGAGCCACTTGTGTGGGTTGTAGACTCCGTCTCGTGCTAGCACTAGAGTGAAAGCACCGCCAGCGTTCAGAAGAGACCAAAACATCAGCCAGAAAGTGTGACTGACTTGTTGACATTGACTTGTTTAAGTTTACTTTCTGAGCAGTGTAGTATCAGTTACTTTAAAGTTACAGTAAAATAAAGCTACTTTATATACATCCAAGTGTGCTTTTGTGTGTATATATAGATAGGTATCTGAAAAGTTTATTTTCAAAAAAATTGACCCAATAAAAAAAAAGCTGTTTTTTCATTGTGCCTTCCAATTAATCTCAATCAAACTACTGTTGGGTTCTTTTTTTGACATAAACTACAGCATTGTTTAAAAAAAAAAAATTACAGTAAATCTCGCTCTCTCTCTCTATATATATATACAGTATATATGCACACAACGGTTTTTAACAGTATTTGTTAATTATTATTGACATAAAATAAATAGTTACACAACAATATAAAAACAGGAGCAAAAAATCCATTTCAATACCAATGCAAAACAATACTTCGATAAACATTTTTTCACACAGGAAGTCCTTTGAGGTCTCTAGTTGTTGGTTCATGTCCTGTATGTCGGTCTCTGGGGCAGATTCTGTTCTCATCCGAGCGACGACAGGCCGGTTTTCTCCAGGATCCAGCTGTGGTAGTTGCTGACTTTGGCATAAACTCCAGGACGGAAGGGTCTGGAACATCCCTCTCCCCAGCTGACCACACCGAACAGAAACACGCGCTCACGGACACGACACACCAGCGGCCCGCCAGAGTCACCCTGAAACACAACAACAGATACTTCAGTCTGACAGGCCTTTTCAGATTCTCTGTGACAAAAATGCGACAAAACTTTAAATACACACACACACACACACACACACACACACACACAGACACACACACCTACGAACAAATAAATAAATAAATTTTAATCATGACATATTGATTCAGAATAGGCAACAGTCTTTAAATAACTGAAGGAAATAGTTGTACATTTATATTTCAGTGAGTAGGGATGCCAGATTTTGTTTGTATAAGTTTGTGTAATACACAGCTAAACATTAATCAGTAGTTAATATAAGCTAATAATTTCAATACAAAATATTATGTCACAATTATAAATGTATTCTTTAGTGGGGCAGATTAAAAATCACCATTTAAAGCTAAATTACCATACATTTCCCACAAAGGATTTGTGCCTTTATTGCTTTTGAAAAGTAATGAGACACCAAATCGTTCATTCGTTATCTGTAGCAGCTAAACGAATAAATGTGGGCTAAATGCGTTGTACATATGTATATTTAATATGCCAGCACATCTGTAAAGATCAGAGTTTCCGGCTCACCTTACACGCGTCTGCGCTCCAGTCAGGACTCCCAGCACACAGCATGTTATCTGTGATCATGTTGCCGTAATATGCTTTACTCGAACACAAATCCTGTGACAGCAGGTCCACCTTTGCTTCTCTGAGATACTGAGAGTAATACCACAACCCTAACACACACACACACACAAGTGATGAATGAACGCTTCTTTAATGCAAACACAAACACTCTCACCTGATGTACCTTCTTGTTCTCTGCCATATCCAGTGACCTCACAGGAAGTCCCATCACTGAGAGACTGATGTGCTTCAGGGATGCAGACCGTCTTGACCGAACTGGACTCTTTAGCACAGTGACCGCCAGGACTGTGGATCTTCAACAGCGCTGAACACACATAGTCTGCATTATATCTCATAAAGATACATTGACTCATTTGATTTGATTCATTTCAAAGGGAATGAATGAGTTGTTTTGGTATTACCGATGTCGTTGTTGAAGTTGCCGTCTGCGTTGTCGAAGTGTTCATGGATGAAGAGCTTAGAGACGCTGAACTCCTGCTCTCTCTGAACATCTGTCTCATTGATGGCGTTCTTCCCCAGAAATACTGACAGCTTATCGAGTTTAGTCCGAGCGCTGAAAACAAATGAGGTGTAAATATATTTCAAAACACCTCAGTCCATACCTTTCTTCTCGCTTCAATCCATTTCCCATGCTTAATATTTATTTATTAATTTTATTCAGCTGCATTTATTTTGAAGGACCTAAAGAGGTAAGGTTATGAAAACAAATGCATTGCCTTTGCATGCAAAACCAAAAAAAATCTCTATTTTTTTTTTTTTGCATCACCAGAACGTTATCCAGGGAACAATGTTGAATGCAAAAGTTTCTGAATGAATGTAAAAACATTGAAATAAAATCTCTCTTTCTTTCTTTAATCACAAGAACATAGGCATTCCACTGAAATGCAGTCCTTTGCCGTCACTCGCAAACATTTCTTGGGAGCGAACGCAAAGATTTTTCCCTACCATCACTTTTTCTTTCCCTTGAGACTTTTCAGTCTTTCTGGGGTAAATCAAAAGTAATGCAAGTGAACGCAAAATCACTGAAATATATAAAGTGTATGAAGTTATCGTCTCTCAAAAGCATGAATGAAAATGCAATTTCATTCTTTACCACTGGGTGTCTGCTTTTTAATGAAATAGACCCCAATACTGGCGGGGTTAATCGTTGAACGAATCATTTGGGAGATGTTAAACAAATAAGGTAAAAATAAATGCATATTATGAGAAAATGAAAGCATGCATGCATGTCAACCTTGTTAGGGACTCTCAAAACCAAAATAGTAATATTTCATAACCCATTTCAATTCCAAAAGATTAATTTCTCCCAACACTATTTTTTTAAGTTTTGCATGCTAACTCAAAATTTGTCCTCTCGACTTCCATTCAGAAAACAACACATTGACATGTCTGTACTTTCTTCTCATCTGTCTGGTTTGTTTTGTGCACGGACCCGTCGGGGAAGCAGTGTGCGGCTGTGAGGACCCAGCAGGGTGAGATGAGACTCCCGCCGCAGGTGAACGATCTCCTGCGCGAGCTCCTGCTGAACACCGCCGCCATCCAGGGGTGGCGCTCCACCGCGCTCAAAGCTCCGCCCACTACCTTCATGCTCCGCTCCTCCCTCTGGCCACACTGCCATCCTATTGGAAAAAACAACAGCCCAGCCTGTCAATCAAACAGCAGCAAGCACAGACAGATGCTCCACAAGCGCATGAATGATCTCACCTGAATGAACTCCTGTCTGACTGTCAGGACCTGCATCAAGCCAGTTCAAATGTTATATATTTACAGATGTTTATTAATATGCTATTACATTACTAGAATGAATAGGATCACACCTTGATCTTTTGCACAGCGTGAAATATCGCAGTCTTCTTTCACGATCCCAAACGCGCTTCGTACGTAACACCAAGGTCTGCGGCTGAAGTCTGGGTTTCTGTGGGTGAAGGAACGAGTGTGCATGTCATGATGGATGAATCTGACATGATAAGAGAGATGAAAACACACAGAAATGCATTGAAGAGCGCATGGATGGCTCAGATTCAGGCTCAGATTCAGGCTCAGACAGGTGCGCAAGGTGTGTTTGTGAATATTTTTACATGAGATCCTCACGTCTGGGCTTGAGAATAAAGGGGAATGAAATCCTGCCAAAAACATGCTGAGTCATATTTCACACCAAAATAAAAAATAAAAACTTGCTTTGCACTGACCAAACTCTCAGTATAATATAATAGATATGTAAAGAGTGCTGATATTTGTTATATGTACTCTTTTTAATCCATGTTAATAATAAATAATAATTGTACATTAATAAAAAACAACAACTTAATAATCTAAAAAGCTTAATTAATAATAATAATAATATTCATGTAAAACTTCATAAAATGAAATAATGATTAGGCTACATTATTTAAAATGTACCTTAAATATTAAATATCGCATGCATTTATAAATTAAATACATATTTTATTATTTAAACTGTAAATTATGATATTAGTTGTACTGTTTTAAATGATATATCCTAGCTTTAGTAAGAAACTAAAGTGTTTAATTTTCATTAAATACTGTCACAGTATTTTTAATGCTAATAATAATAATAATTACTAATAATAATCTTTATAATAAGACTTAATTTGATGCAAAACATAAATTAAATGTAAAAATTTAATTTAAAATCTAAAATATTTGATTTATTTTTTAAAAAAGGTTTTAATTAAATGTAATATTTCTTTTTGTCTCCAGGGTGAAGTATGCCATCTTTCGTGCGACTCGCTCATAAACTGAGCTCATAACATCCCACCGGCTTTCTTGTTTTATTCATATCCAAGCCTGCAGGACAAATGCATGTTGATTTAGTTGATTTGGATTTTTCAGCTGATCTACGGTCTCCAGGGAACTCCTAGTAACGGATTAGCGGACAGGTCTGGACGTCTGCAGGCTCTGTTTGTTCTCATTCTACCCGATCTCATGAATGTGTGTAGAAATAGCACGATAAATAAAAAAGAAAAGGATTAGGGTTGTATCATACGCACACGAACACTGCGTATTAAATGCACACCAAATGAGTCAATTTTTTGCTTATCAATACCACAAGTTTTCTTTTATTTGGCGTACTATTAATCATTTTCATGAGTCCGGGCAGTCTAAGTAGTGTGTGTGGGGTCAGTCAGTGTAACTCGCCTGCAGTGATTGTGTCGATCCGGCCCGAGATTCTTGGGATAGACTCCGATTTCACGCAAGCTCTCTGAATCCCATCCCAGACATTCCCGCCCACTCACTGATTTAGAGACAGGACCTCTGTAGTGAAGACCGATCCCGTCGAAGCAGGAGGCTGACTCCTCTGCCACGAACATCAATAATGGACATGAATGCAATGCATGCAAACAGCAGATACCGATAATAAACACACACGACTGATACACACCTGTTTCACAGCTGGAGCCGCTGAAGCCATCAGGACAGAAACAGAGCACGTGACGACCCGACGGCGACAACACAGACCTCCCTCCGTTCAGACACACAACACCTGCAAGAGTCATTAAATCATCAGCGCTATAATATTAAATATGTGTAATCTACGCACAGTAAGTATACAGCATATAAACAAGCTTAAAATAAAGTGTCACCCAAAAATTACTTAGATTAATATTAAATCTTAAAATGTATCAGAATGCAGTATTGCAAAATGACGTATTACTCACACAAATTATTTATTATGTATAATGCATAATAATTCCCATGTTCTGTTAAAGTTCAAATGACATGCACGTGAACAAATGTGTTTTAGTTTGACTATTGTAGTTTCAAAATGATTTATTTTACTTTGATATTTTTATGTTTTAATTCAATATTTGCTTTCCATTTAACTCCCTGGCATTTCTTCTTGATTGCCAGGAAACCCTGACGTAATGTAATGTCTCTCTCATGTAAATCTGAAGTCAGTGTAAGTAATCTGCTGGAAAATGAAGACTGCAGACAAAGTTAGTGTACCTGATTCTTTCTGTAAACTGCTGTAAACTAAACCGAGTCTCCGCTGGGCTCTCTGGAGGTAAAAACAAACAGCATTTTCCTACAATTAAGAACATTCTCCAAAAGTAAGTGGAAATATGTACTTGTGAAGCACACTTACACAGACCGTGAGAGCTGCTAAAGCTAGAATCAAACTCAGAAGACCAAACCCAGGCATTCTGCTTCGTCTTTGGATGTTAAAAACCTGTAAGAGATTTGATTGACCCTCTATTTGTGTTCAGAACCATGACTTCTGGTATGAGTTCAGTTGAACTGTTTTGGTTTCAGTGCGATAATAATGCCAAAAATCTGTACTATGACCAACATTGAAGATTTATCAAAGCAGAGTATCGCTAGCTTGAGACTAAAACATATGTGGGACATTTAATAATTCCTTTTTTTATCGTGTTATTTCTATTGTGTTGGGCATCAATTTATCAAATATAAAACCTTAAAACTTTAAATCTTTGCACATTTATTAGCCTAAATGAGAAACTTTTAAGATTGACACAAATACAACAGAAAAACACCCTCAAGGGAAGATTTTAGAAGCTTAGGAGTGTAAAGAAACATGAGTTTTCCTGGAATCAGACAGAACAGGCCCGAAGCGAAGATTAAAACTGATCTCAAACTCAACTATGTCTGCAAATGTCTTCTTAAGTAGTCTTTAAAATAAGGTTTTCACAAATAAATAAATATATATAAAATATATTCTTATCTTATAAAATAACAAAATATATTTTTTAAAATATTTAATTAATTTTACTGTTAATTTAATGTATTAATTTGAAAATAAAAACTCTCTGGAATTAAGAAACTTCAAAATGCTGGAGAACACTACTGTCACAGCTTGAGCTCAGTTGCAGAACACGAATGTCACTACAAATGTTATTTACAGACATGCATAAACTCTATTGACAGTCGTAAAACTCACAGACTCACCTGCGTTCAGATCAGGTCTGGTGTGTGTCGTTCTGAAGCCCACCGCTGGTTTTAAACACTCCCACACAGAGGTGCTTTGCTGTGATTGGCTGGAGGAGTTTGTGTCTTGAGGGAAACTTCACGTGCTGCTGAACTGAAACTAGATCCGTGAATCACTAGAATGATTCAAATCAACAGCAATTCCTTCATTCCCTCATCCTGGAATTCTCTTGATGCTCTTTTCTTTTGCAGTCAGACACTATTTGAACCATTTAATTGAACCCTATTCGTTTCTTATGTCTTTAAATCACCATCATGAGCAAAACTCTGCTGTTTCACACAATCTATGCCTTCTGCTGCATTTTTAATACGTTTAAACGTCCAGCTTCGACTCTTACTTCATGTGTCTTTTTACTGTCAAATCTTGACTGATTTTTATCAAGTAAACATCATATCTCCAGATGAACTTACTGCACTGAAGCAGCTCAGCTTTGCTCAGTTCTCCATCAGTCGTTTTCTAGAAGAATCGGTGCATCTCAAATCTGATCATCAGGATCTTTTGAGAAGCATTTGATTCCAGAAGCTTCACTTTCACCTGTTCCTCAGCGGAAGAATCATCTTCACAAACCTCCAAACATTTATTATTTGATATTTATGTAATTTTATTAAAAAAAATCTACTGTGCCGTTACAAAGACCTCAGTGATTTACATCACAAACTTTAGGGCCATATAAATATCAGCAAATTGCAAATTTTTGCTCATTTTGAGTCTCTGAATTAAACTGACCTCTCACTATATAACACTATATGAGTGATGGATAAAATATGATATATGTTTCAATTCAAAACATAATATTTTTCTGACTATGATGTCATATGTCAGGGTTTAGAGGGTTAAACTCTGGCCAGAGTGATAATATGGGACCCATAATCATAGCCTGAAAGGGTTAATCTCAGTCTGGGTCACTAAGCCTGAGTTCCAGGCAAAAGGACATCTTTTCTCCAAAACACCGACCCTGCCGCCCACCGGAGGAGACACGAGTGGGCAGAAACTAAATCAGTTTCACGCGTCTACATTCTCAAACATCCAGCTGTGCACTGACAATACAGCAGCTTCCACGCCGCTTTCCTCTGGATTTAAGAATAATTGATGACTAATTGCTGTAGGTGTTGGCCGATAGCTCATAATGTCGGGAACGTACAGATATGATTCAGCACATTGATTCAGCTGCTACCTTTATAGCGGCGTGAAGGCGTCTTCACAGACTGCTTTTAGGTCACTGATTAAGGCTTCTGTGAACGTGAGGGTTATAAATGGAGCTCCACGCCCGACTGACTGAGCGGATGCACCGCAGCCTTCATCATCTCTGATGGACTCAAAACAAACAGGATGTTGGTGCAATTATGACATACATTTGAAAAAATAGAGATTTTGTTTACATTGATTCTCGACAACAGTCTGACTTTGAGGAGAACCGACGTCAAACATCCACTAAAACTCACCAAAAGACCAAGACTGAATGAAGTTAGTTCTACAAAAAGAAGCTTGGATGTCATAAACAAAGCTTGGAAAGTCAAAACTGACGCAAAGCAGCATATTAAAAAAATAAAATAAAATAAATATATATATATATATATAACATTTCTTAAATAATAATAAAAAAATTAAATATATTATTATTTACCTTTATAATAATAATAATTATAATTAAATATTTTTAACAGAAATATCTCAGTTTTACAGTTAAAATAAAATATTGCATATATTTATATAAAATAATAATAAATGAGATCTTTTAAAACATAAAAAGTGTAATATGCATAATATTCTATATACAATCAAGTGATACAATTGTATTAAACTGAAACAGAATAAAAATGTTTAATTTGAATAATTCAAATGTAATAAGAAAATAAAAGAATAAGAAATTACAAAAAACAATAATATAAAATTATATAAGAAGGAAAATAATTACTATATTTCTAATTAACACAAATAAAAAAATAATTAAAATTACTAACAATTTTATAAATATTGTTCATGACCATTGTGCAATGTAAGATGTTTTTACAGCACAGTACATCTGTGTATATATTGTGTGTTTGTTTCTCAAGAAACTGAAGAAGCAGAGGATTGAGGAGTGAATTCTCTTTATTACCGCAGTTAAATCCCCCCCAAAACATATACATAAATACATTTATACAAAAAAACGAATGAAGGCGCTGCAGTTGTGTAGTGTGTCATGAAGCAGACCGTCTTACAGGAGAAACTAGCATGTTTGTCTCAGAGGAAACCAGAGACTATGGTGCTATGGTGACCTGGGAGTGGGCGTGGCCTAGGCAGAGGTGTCAAAGAGCCTGTCAATCATCTCCTCCACCTGCTCCGGTGAGTAGCGGTGGTACTTCTCTGGGTTTTTGGTGAACGAGATGTTTGCGCATCTGTGAAAGCATGAACACATGAGCTCAGTGTATCAGCATGAGTGTGTGTGTGTGTGTGTGTGTGTGTGAGGGTCTCACCGCTGAAGGAAGGCTCTGTACGCCTCTGAAACCACTCTCTTCTCCGCCTGACGGATGGCGTCCCGCTGCTCTTTATCAGGAACCGCCCAGCCCTGCTGGGTCTTACACAGCTCATCCAGACCGTCATTAAAACCCTGCAAACACACACCTCTCAGTCTGGTGCACACGTGTTCTCTTCCATGCGTCAGGCATAGCTGGCTCATGTAGTCTGATGTGATGGACAAAAACAGCTCAAACAGCAAATTATGCAATTTTATGCATATATTTATATTTATATGGTCCAAAAGTGCTGAATTTCTGATGCTTGTAACGTAAACCAATGAGATCCTTATAACAGTAGATATCGTTACTCCATATCTCCAATAATAAGATTAGATTGAAATGATGATGAAAGTATGTCTAATTAAGTGTTCTCTCACCTTGAACTTGTCTTTGATGATCTGTCGTTCCTTGTCTTTGAGCTGCTCATGTGAAAACATTCAGAGAGCAAGATTAAACTGAGATCAGTACATAATGATGAACCATTTTCAACAAATCCCAGTCGCTGAACGCAGAACATAACAAATACTCTGTGCTCACACTGGCCAAGCAACAAACATGCTTCTTGAAATAAAATGTTAACTGAAATAAACGACAACAAAACAAACTAAAATGAAGAAATAAAAACTGTGAACTATCTATGAAAACTATTTAGACAAATGAAAAAAACTAATAAAATAACTAACTTCTTTATAACAATTAAAGTGAAAACAGAAAATATTAAAAATAAAATCTAATTCAACTTTTACTAAAGTAAAAGGAATAAATAATAAAAAATAAATAAAAATGACAAAATAATTAAAGGTTAAAATGAAAATATAAAAATGTAATTTTATTTAAAATATAAAAACACTAAATAAATAAAAACGAATAAAAATATTTAGACAATAAAAAAATAAAACCCATTAAGAATGACCAAAAAAATAAAAAATAAACTAAAACTAAAAGGAATAAATAATTAAAAACTATTAAGACATTAAAAAAACAAATAAAAATGACAAAACACAAAAAAAATCTAAAGTTAAAATGAAAATATAAAAATTAAATGTAACTTAAAATATTGAAAAACTAAATCAACAAATAAAAATGAATACAAATATTAAGACGTAATAAAAAAGGAAACTCATTAAGAATGATAAAAACACAAAAAGAAAATGAAATCTAATTAAAAATATAATACAGGATATAAAAAAAAGATTTGTGTGTGTGTGTGTGTGTGTGTGATGATCTCACTTTGGTTCCAGGCTGGAATGCTGGGATGTTTCTCTCTGTCAGATGCTCGGTGACCTTCAGCCAGCTGTAGGTGAGTGAAGGTCAGAAGGTCATGCACTGATTGGTTACAGGAAGGTAGGTGTGTTTGGATGATTGGTTGGGTTTTACCTGCGCTGGTAATTCTGGATCTCCTGCTCGATGAGCTCTCTGTACAAACCCTCCACCTTCTTATGGGTCACAGCGACCAGCTGAATCAACTCAGACCTACGCACACAGACAGCATTTTACCTCCAACTACTATAAGATCATCTCAACACATTCAACAAGGAAAAATATGAATCTTATCCATGCTGTGTTCTGATTGGCCAGTACAGAGTGTGTAGGTGTGCTCTCGTCTCTGATTGGTCAGTGAGCTGAAGCTGTGAAGAGTGTGAAGGGACTCACTTCTCCAGGGATTTGAGGATGTAGTTGTAGTTGTTGTGAAGAAAGATGGCGCGCAGAGCCGGATCTTCATACACTTTAGCTTTATTTGACAGATTGAGCTGCAGGTTCCCGAGGACTTTATCTGTCAAACACAACATAGAAAATATTGTGTTATTATTTCAATCTTATTTTTTATATGAATTATATACTATTATAATATTTATTTATATTCTGGAAAATCAATTATTTATTTTTTGTTTTTAAGTTTTTTGTGCTGATATCATCTAAAACATATCTCTAATTGTAATCACTTTCTATAGTTTTAGTTTGTTTGTTTGTTTGTTTGTGAATAACGCAATTCCATCATATTTGTATCATAAAACTGTTTTTGGCTGAACTTTTATTTCAGTTTCTTGGAGAGACAACATTTTTTATTTCAGTTCAATTCAATTTAAATTCATTTGTATATTCACAATACAAATAGTTCCAAAGCAGCTTTGCAGGAAATTCTGTTTCAATACAATACAGTTTATTAGTAGCTATAAATAAATAAATATTTTATTAATATTATTAATAATAATAATTTGTACTTTTAAGTTTTAAAATATAAATGCTATTTATTACTACTAAATATTTAGATATTTTTAAAATAATATTCTATAA
>JAUMHP010000010.1:2875878-2886153 GCA_032361065.1 Enteromius trimaculatus | reverse complement strand
GTCTCTCATGCAAGATCCCATATGTAACGTCTCCGTTCCCTCCTTCAGGGAACGTGGGTTACCGTTGTAACCTTAGACGTTCCCTTCAATGTGCGTAACCGGAGTCCTCCCTGCCCCGCAGTCGGACTAGAGTGGAGTAGCTCCGGCTGTCCTTCCTCTGGTCTCCTTCGCCAGAGGTGTGGCAAAAGACATCTCCACAGTCTACACAAGGCTGTGTTTCCCTTCAATTATATCCATATTCTTATCGATATATTGAAAATTCTTGTCCTGCATGCGTTAGTTCAGAAAACTTCATGCGCTCCGCCCTCAACCACTTGTTTCAGCACCACTGAAAGCAACTCTGTTGCCCCTCATTCGGGCCGTGGGGAGGTTGAGAAGGTTATGTGCAGATTCTCTGCTAACGAACTGGAAAAGCTAAAAAAATGTCTCGGCAGTTGGCAGGGGATCTCCGCGGGTAAATATAAGGTGAACAGTTTCACAAATAAAGCAGGTTCTCCGCTGGTAGGTATTCAGGTAAGCAATTCACAGATTTGGAGCAAGGAGGCGAAACATCTCACAGGTAAGTAACAAGTATGTATACTCAGTCTTTATGAAGTCTTTAGGAAAAGTCTCTCAAGCCACAGAGAATCCACATAAACCCAGACAGCGATCCAACAGGTAAATGAGCCAGTACGGGTGAGTGAAAGCGTCTAACCTTGAGCTCAGCCATTGAGTGTCTGGCTGAGCGATCTTTTAAAGGAGAGCAGCTGATGACAAACAGTTGTTAACAATCAGGTGATTGGGAGCGGGTGACAGGTGATTGAGTACTTTCAGTTGGTGCTGATCCTGGACCAGGTGAGTGTGACGGTGTGACACTCACAGTGATGAGGTGCACCTGAGCGCAATCAGTGCACGCCAATATTCATTGGCCTTTAGTAAAAGCTCAAAGCATATTGGTCTCTCTGGCGAGTTCCCATATGTAGCGTTTCTGTTCCCTCCTTCAGGGAACGTGGGTTATGTTCATAACCTAGACGTTTTGTTAGGTTTAAGTAGACTGGTTTTAAATTATTGTTCTACAATTTTGATACCAACTACAGCCACTCTAGCGCTGTCCTGATTGCCTGAAAAAATGTTTGATATTAGATTGTATGACATCAATTGAAGGAGCTCTATAGTAGTGAACAAGAGAGTTTAATAGTGTGCGCAAGTAAAGTTTGAAATATGTATCACTCCATTTTTTTCTTCTTTTTATAAGTCATGAAAACACTATTTTGTTTTTTCTTTTGCTATTTGAGCAAATGGGAATTAAAAAAACAAACAAGCAGACAAAAAAAAAAAACAGAACTCTTAGTTGTGTTAAATTAGAGGGGAGAATCTACAAAATATCAAGAGTTGAACATTTTTTTTACTAGGCAAATTAACCAAATTGAGTTATCCAACAGCATTAAAGGGTTAGTTCACGCAAAAATATTATAATTTAGATGAGATGGAAATTACATTGGACGGCTGAGAAACACCCCTTTTTGGTCAACAGAGACCTACTTTTGGATTTGTCATTGTGTTTTCTCACTTGTGATAATGTTTATGAAATTATTGTTGTGTTTTCTGAGTTATTTTTTACTTTTAGATTGCAGTTGTATTTGTAATTTGTTAATTGTTTTTAGAATTGTAATTGGTTTTACACTTCTCGGCCACCATAGTTTTCTTAACAATAATCAGACAATGCATCATTATTTTTTGTTTGTTTGTTTTTTTTTGCCATTAGGTTCAACAACTTTCAGCTCTGATCCATGCTATAATTATACCATTCTTGATGAATACTGGAGAGACATACAGCCAAATTATTACAACCCTTCACATGATGACACTCTTGTTCAATGGAGAGGCTGGTATCGGCTGTATCTGGGAGGGATCAGTGCTCAGATGTCTGAGTGGTGTGTCAGTACCACACATTGTGGTGGTGAAACTGGACTGTCTCTCAGTGGTTCTCATCCAAAGCCTGAGGATGGAGTGGTGATCCGTGAAGTCGTGGGAACTAATGCTTGGTGGTGGTTGTGGTCGTCTTCCTCTTGTGGCAGCTACAGGTCCAACTCCATTCGAGTCAAAGCTTGTCCTGGAGATTACTATGTCTATGAACTTGTCAAACCCAATGCATCAATCCCCAGGCCGATGTATTGTACAGGTATATTTTTAAAAAGTCAATATAAAGAGTAAGCACATATGTATTATGTCAGAATCAATACTTAGCAGGCCATGCATTTTTTAAAATCTAAATAAATCTTAAATAGTTAAATTTCAAGTGTATACATACTGTAGTGTACAGTATGTGTTTATGTTTGCCAAGAAAGGAAGGCAAATAGACTTGTTTTTTTTTTTTATTATATTGAAAAAAGTATGATTAAAAAAAAGAAGTAAATCTAAAACACAGTAAAAGTTAAACACACAGCAGATAACTCTGAACACACATTGAACTGACATGACACAAATTAAATCAAGGACTAGCCTATATATGTATCACAACAGTAATGTCTTAAAAGTAAGCAATTGGGTTCTTGGGGAACACACTTATGAATTTTATATCCCCCAAATAATTTAGCTAAAGGTTAGAATTGTGACTACTACTCTTAACGAAGGATGGATGTTCTCTGTTTATTTCAAACTTAACCATAAAATAAGAATAACAATAATAAATTACTTTAGAAAATGAATAAATAGGAAGTAATCTTGACAAGCTCATGATTTATTTAGTTCACAATTGTGAACTCTGTTTTATGTCACTTCAATATATATACTATAAATTGTCTTTATTGAAAATGCTTTGTTTTAACAGTATTTTTTCAAACTCCATGACAGTTGCTTTCCAAAACATCAGCAGTGATCCCTGCTACAACTATAAGTCTCTGGATCGTCCCTGGAGAGCCAACAATGAAAGTAATAATTACATTTGTGACTCCTCTTTCACCTGGAATGGCTGGTACCGTTTTTTTTACTATGGAATGGACATCCAGTTGCCAGAAACCTGTGTTAGTTCATACAGATGTAACACACGGATCCCTCTGTGGCTCAATGGTCCTCATCCTCAGATTAGGGATGGAGTGGTGATCAGAGAGGTCTGTGGAGGGACTTATGGAACTAAATGCTGTGAATACAAAACAAGACCAATCAGAGTTAAGGCATGCCCAGGAAATTACTATGTTTATGAACTTGTGAAACCAGATGTTTGGTGTGCAGGATACTGTACAAGTACGATGCTTTTTACCCATTTTCAAGTTTTTTAAACTGTTTAAAATGATACCAGTCATGTCATGAATAATCTTTTTGCAGATATTAGCACAATTTTACAGCCGAATTCTACTATAAGTCCAGCTATAACCACTAGAACCAACAATGCTTTGAGTAAGTTGTTAATTACTATTTGTAAATGGAGATATGTAAGTTTTTAAAAAATAATAAAAATCATAACATTTACATTTTAATTCTTGCCTTTTAAAATCAGGCCTTTTGTGGTCATAACGTTACGTATGAATAGTTTAGGAATTTCACTAGAAATTTGATCTTTTCAGATTTGCACTCATGAACTTCCTTATTAAATGTCTTGTTTGTTTTGATCTTGTTATCTCTCACTTTTAGATTATGACCCATGCATTAACTACAGCAGAGTCAATGACAACTGGCGAAACATACTCGGTTATGGGAGTCAAAATGGACTCAATGCTAATCATGATGACACAGATGTAAACTGGGATGGCTGGTATCGACTCTTTCTTAATGGACTGAGTGCTCAGATGCCTGAATGGTGTGTGTCTAACTTGGCGTGTGGAGGTTTCAGTTCTCTGTGGCTTGCTGGATCTCATCCTCGTCTAGAAGATGGAGTTGTTACTCGTGACATTTACGGCTCTTATCTTGAGCAGTGCAGTTACTACAGATCCAGCCCAATCCAAGTCAAAGCTTGTCCAGGAAACTATTATGTCTACAAGTTTACCAAGCCACCACTTTCAATCCCAGCTCCTTCATATTGTGCAGGTACATTCATTTGACTTGTTGTTATTACTTAGGCTTATTGTGAATTATACTGTAGGTTGCCAAAATATTATCTTGAATAAAATCATCTGCAGTAAATAATATTGTCTTTCTAAATTTTTTATAATAGTACGTTTCACCACCCCAAGTGTTGACCCCTGCTACAACTACAATAGTCTGAATGAGACTTGGAGAGGAACAGACTATCCCTATGATAGTAACTATAGAAGGTGTGATAACTACCAGGGCTGGTACAGGCTGTTCTACAACGGTCAGAGTGCTCGGATGCCAGAATCATGTGTTAATCAATACATGTGTGGCACTTACATCCCAATGTGGCTTAATGGCTCTCATCCGCGGCTGGAAGATGGAGTGGTGACCCGTCAGGTCTGTGGCTCCACATGGACTGGCTGCTGTACTTACAGATCTCTCCCTATACAAGTCAAAGCCTGTCCAGGAAATTACTATGTTTATGAGTTTGTCAGGCCAATATTCTGTGGAGCTTACTGTACAGGTGAGCATATGTTAATGTGTATTTCAGTCATTTACCTTTCTTTTTAATTAAAATTTAAATTGATAAAAACATATATAGCACCTTTAACAAAACAGATTGTGTCCATGCACTGAACATTATCAAATTGGGGAATAGAGTGTCAGTAATGTATATTATTGACTATTATTAGATGTGTCGTGGAAAAGTTTGTTATGGGTGATTATTGAGAGAAATGATTTTTCAGTCAGCACCGTTCTCCCGTGGTAGCCAAGCGCGCGCGCACTCACATCCTGCAACAAAAGGGCCATTGTCTTGCCACAAACATTTTTTTACTTTTAGCTAAAGACACATGTGGTTTAGAAAACATTTCCATGCATGGACCGTTCACCCCTAAAGCGCAGTGGTGTTGGTCCCAATACAGGTATGTTGTATGTAGTTCGTTGGTCATTGGTTCGGCAAACAATAGTTCCTCAAATTCAGCATCAGGCCCGTCATGTACACGTGCAGCACAGTGCAGGGCGTCCTGCTGCTGAAACCGAGAATATGGGCTCATGACCTCTGTTGCCTTCTTCAGGATGGAGGAGGGTAAAATTGACATGTCCCACATATATACATATAGTGGGGCCTTTTCAGTGCATTGGTTTAGTCAGTGGTTCAGTGACAGTATGTCCACTAGCAGAGATAGATTCTAACCTGTCTTCAGATAATTCAGCCGTGCTAGGCAAACATTATCTTTTAATAACAGTCCTAGTTGCGCCCGTATCAACTAAAAAACAGGATTGGGCATTTGTTTACAGCTGAGGTTATCATAGTATAATTCAAATATACACAGTCAGAAAAACAGAACAAGTGATAGTCTTCGTTGCCAGCAATAAAAGTCTCACTTACCCTTCCCCTTTTGTCAGGTTCCCCCTTCGACGCCTCACTCCCCCATTTAGCTTCCTCTCATTTTCCCAATTGTCTACCTTTTTGCCGCTGTCTCTGGTTATGCCTCTTCCTCATCCTCTCAGGGCACTGGTTCTTCCAGTGATCCATGGCTCCACATATCCAGCAGCCCGGCCTACCTCCATTCCTGCCCCTGCCTGCTCCTCTTTCTCTGTCATTTGTTCTCGGGGGGTGAAGCCCCATCCATACTGTTGTGGAGGTTTAGGTTAGAAATTGTGCGATGAGACTTTCATCTGCAGCAATGTTGCTTGTAGTTTCGTTGTTTTCTGAGTCTCTTCGGAGTTTCTTTTCCTCTCTCTCCTCAGCATGTTGAGCGTGGTTGACGATGTCTGATAGGCGTTGCCTCTTCCACCCATTTGCAAGACAGTTTGGTTTGATTTGACAGGCTTCCTCGCAGCCCTGTCAGGAAACAGTTCTTTAGTTGCTCCTCCCAAGCAGTCATGTCGACTGCGTCTTCCGCATTGGGGTTATTCATGCCAGAGTGTTGCTGGAAGTTGCGGTGGGGGCGGCTGTATGATGTGGACGGGTGCCGGAATATGTTCCTTGTTGTGAATGTGAACGGGTGCCGCAGTTCGATAAGGGGAAGGTTGTCTGTCTTCCAGGGTCACCTTAGGCAGGGAAGAGCTCGGAGAAGAAACATGAGAGAAGGGTTGCACTAATTGTTCTTTCAGGCAGTCTGATTCTGGTAATTCACTATTTATTTTATGTTGCGCTTTCTTTTTTTTTTTTCTAACCTCTGTTACCCACTGCAGCATTACTTCCATAATGTTTTAAAGGTTCCTTTTTACCCATACCTTTGTAAGATTGAAATGCATTCCAGCGAGTTGGTACCATATTTTTTTAGTAAATTCCCCTGCAGGACCACTCGACCAATCTTCGCCACATCCGGATGCATTTTTATTTCCCATTTTACTCAGATAAGTAGGCAGATAAAATTTCCTACACAGAGAGTTTTGGGCAATTTGTGATCACAAATCCCAGCGTCCTACTACACGCCTTTTTATCTCTTTCAGTAATTTTACTCAGGCAGATAAGATTTCCTAACCGAGAGTTTTAGGCAATTTGTGCGTGATCTTATAAACACAAATCCCAGCGTCCTACTACAGGCCCTTTATCTCTTTAGTAAAATGAATTTCTCTCTCACCTTGCATATTTTCCACTCAGTGTGTTCGTCAGGCTCCCAGCGCTCATCCCGTCTTGACGCCCGCGTCCCTCATAAGGGGGTTCGGGTCACCCTATAATTTCTGGATAATCGCTCAGATTATAGCAAGAGTGAAGAGTCAGTCTCTCATCTCTTCTGTTTTTATACACAACATTTCCTGGACTCATGTCACAGTGCATTCTATATTCTGCATACAAAAACAACTCCATAAAAGGCATTGAATTTAGGCTATAATACTTTGCATATGTCTCTTAATGAAAACAACTTTTACGATCCAGAATTTTCTCCCCCTCCCTTCAGCTAAACAGACATTGCAGATGCTAAAAGTGACACGTAGCATTTTCATTGCACCCATATGACCTTTTATCTTTTTAGTATCTGACACTCAGCAGAGATTAATTTTAAACCCTTAGAGACATTGAAAAATGTGGAAGTCACGTATCACACGTACCCAGCCTTACTATGCAACCTTTGGCCGACTTTCAAAGACATCACAGGATGCAATATCGTTTTAGCTTTTTAACACAGACATCAGCATGTGTAGACAATAAAACATTTCTTAAACACACAATAAAGCTATATCCTAATACTCATTTTTCCAACACAGATGTCACAATATTTGGAGCTTTAACATCAGCAAGTACAACCGAAACAACAACAGTAATACCGCCACCACCAGCAACAACAACCAAAACATCACCACCCACATCCTTGACTCCATCAGTGACAACTTTTGGTAAAGTATTGCCTTGATTACTTCATAAGATTACTATCATGAGCATCGTTTTGGGCATGCATTAATTATATAAACTGTCAGAATTGTTCTGTTCATTCCACTATTACACATACATGATGTCAATTCTAAGCATTGCTAGTAATTTAAGAATAAACACGATACAACACGACATGCAGTATGACATACTCAACATAAAATGTAAAATTATTTCAGTATCATAGAAAACACTCTGTTCTGTGGATTAGTGAGAGAGGGATTAAATAGGTATACTGTACAGTATTGGCTTTCTCAGCTATCATCTCAACATCTCCTCTTTCATACTGTCACATTGAACAATGAATGAGTATACAGTATGACCACACAAATATTGTTTGTTTGTTTGATTTTTTTTTTTTTTTTTAGAATCTACCACTACCAGCTCTGATCCATGCTATAATTACACCACTCTTGATGAATACTGGAGAGACATACGGCAAAACCCATACAGCTACTCTGACCATAATGACAGTCTTGTTGAATGGAGAGGCTGGTATCGCCTGTATCTGAATGGGCAAAGTGCTCAGATGTCTGAGTGGTGTGTAAGTCGTGTTGGATGTGGTGGTGATCTTGGACTGTATCTCAATGGTTCTCATCCAAGAATTGAAGACGGAGTGGTGACCCGTGAAGTGTTTGGAAGTCATACAGGTTCTTTCCAGTGTGGCGGCTACAGATCTGCATCCATTCAAGTAAAAGCCTGTCCTAGAAATTATTACGTCTACAAATTTGTCAAGCCAGATCTGTCAATGTACATGCCTTCATATTGTGCAGGTAGATATTTATCTATTTTTTTACTGCTATTTTTTTTCTATACTGATAAAATTATTTAAAAATCTAAATTTAGTTCATACAGATTTTAAATCTTTCATTTAAATTCTTAATTAGGCATGAAATGTCTGCAATACCCTGTGAGGCCAAGAAGTCCCCTTACTTGTTTCACATCCGTTGGCATTTTGAACTCAGTGACTGCTTCCATAATTTCCAAATATTTTCTAGTGTGACCCTGTATCCTATGTTAAGTTCACTTAAAGGAGAAGTTCACTTTTAAAAAAACTTTTGCTGATATATTACTCACCCCCATGTCATCCAAGATGTCCATGCCTTTCTTTCTTCAGTCGAAAAGAAATTAATGTTTTTGACGAAAACATTCCAGGATTTTCCCCCATATAATGGACCCTATTGGGACCCAAACGTCCAAATGACAGTTCAAGATCCACATGACAGTTTCAGTGCAGCTTCAAAGGGCTTTAAACGATACCAGACGATGAATAAGGGTCTTATCTAGCGAAACGATCGGTCATTTCCAAAATAAATAAAAAAGTTGAAGTTTTATAAGCACAAACGCTCGCCTTGCTCTGTTCTGTGATGCGCGTTGGTGACGTAACGTAATACGCAATTATGTTGAAAAGGTCAAGCTTGACGTGGCGGAAGTACCGTGTCAGTGTTGAACGTGCAAAGAACGTTTAAAGTTAAAAGGTAAAACAACGATGTCGGACGATTTTGAACTTAGAGGAGAAGATGAGATGGAGTTTTTCGCCCTGCCCTACCTTTTTGAACTGGAATACACAGAGGAAGAAATTAGGCAGATGGACGAGACTGCTGCGGCGACACACACCTCTCAAGCATCGGGCAGACAAAGATCTAACGAGACGTGGTGGTGCACATGTGGCAAATGCCAACCATTGCCAACAGAGGAAGAATCTCAATGCTGCCACGAATGGACCATTTCAATCCCGCCATTAGAATCAATCGAGTCAGCTGGTGAGACCCTGTTTACATCTCGCTGCATTACCCAACAAAATGCATTTCCACCGTTACTGAGCAACAGCGTGTTAGAGGTGTTTTTTAGTTTGCCCCAAATTAACTGGAGACGCGTTCCGAGGCCCCAAGGACCTGATGGTTGTGTTCGTGCAACCATGGACGCATAATGAAAATGCAGGTTCTTTGGGCAGTATTTCAGTAGGACAGAATGATACACCTCCAGTTGTCCTAAAGATAAAATAAAAAATTGTATACAGTCTACCTACATGTACATGTGTATGTACATAACTATGTGTATATAAATAACTTACCAGTGTGTTTGAAAAGAGCCATTGGCCTCAAATCCTTTTGAAGTCCTTTGTCCAGAACAAGACTCTGCAGTGTGTGGAAGGCACGCGAGTCTTTTCCAAGCCATTTTTTTCTGCGTTGCTGTTCAGGACTGAGATCATTGTGTACACATTTTTTCTGCTTTCCTTCTTCAAACCAACTGTGCACACCTGTAATGTGATAAAGTATGGACTTTCCAATTCTCGATCAGTTCCTGTATAAATACATGAGTACTCAAAGTAATTATTATACAAATGTATAAATTATAAACTGAAAAAAAGATGTTTATGGTCCAGCAATCCCAATACTTAAAATCTTACAAAAAACAAAAAAATTGCTTTCTCTAAAGAACAAAGTAAAAAATGTGCGTGTGTATAAAGAAATTAAACTTAATATTAAAACTTTACCGAACTTACGTCAGGGTCGCCTCCACAAGTTGCAGAGCAATACCATAAATGGTTGCAAATACTTTGTGTCCATGGCTGCAGCTCTCGATTGTCCTTGTATCTTGACATGTAGCACAACTTTTTGGAAAGTCCTAAAAAAATATAATTTCAATTATAAAATAATTAAAAAGGATTGACAATAAAGTGCATACCAAGGTTAATCTAGTACTTCACGGTTTATTGTACCAATTTTTTAAATACATGAAAACAACACATTGTATATTCCTACATGGGAATTAATAAGCTTTAGACTGTGTTGCCATTTGGATAATTCATAATTAATCTATTTCTCAGTCTCTTGTGAGACAGTTACCTTTGACTACATGCCAAATATCAAATTCGTGGTGAATGTTGGGATATTCTACACGCA